>PVKM010015939.1:0-27359 GCA_004027735.1 Carollia perspicillata | reverse complement strand
AAAAAAAAAAAAAAAAAAAAAGGCCCAAATAGGCCCAAGTGAAAGAATAGATCCAAGCTCCAGAAAAAATACAACTAAGTGATGAAGAGATAGACAACCTATCAGATGCAAAGTTCAAAACACTGGTAATAAGGATGCTCACAGAATTGGTTGAGTATGGTCACAAAATAGAGGAAAAAGTAAAGACTATGAAAATTGAAATAAAGGAAAAGGAAACCAACAGTGAAGGGAAGGAAACCAGGACTCAAATCAATGATTTGTAGCAGAAGGAAGAAATAAACATTCAATCAGAACAATGAAGAAATAAGAATTTAAAACAAAACAAAACAAAACGAGGAGAGGCTCGGGAACCTCCAAGACAGCTTCAGACATTCCAACATCTGAATCATATATGTGCCAGAAGGAGAAGAGGAAGAGCAAGAAATGGGAAACTTATTTGAAAACATGGTGAAGGAAAACTTCCCTAATCTGGCAAAGAAAATAGACTTCCAGAAAGTCCAGGAAGCTCAGAGATTCCCAAAAAAGTTGAACCCAAAGAAGCACACACCAAGACACATCATAATTATATTACCCAAGATTAAAGATAAGGAGAGAATCTTAAAAGCTGCAATACAAAAAGACACAGTTATCTACAAAGGAGTTCCCATTAGACTGTCAGCTGATTTCTCACAGGAAAACTCGCAGGCAAGAAGGGACTTGAAAGAAGTCTTCAAAGTCATGAAAGGCAAAGATCCACATCCAAAATTCCTCTGTCCAGCAAAGCTATCAATTCGAATAGGAGGGCAGATAAAGTGCTTCCCAGATAAGGTCCAGTTAAAGGAGTTCATCATCACCAAGCCCTTATTCTATGAAATGTTAGAGGATCTTATCTAAGAAGAAGAAGAAAATCAAAAACACAAACAGTAAAATGACAACAAACTCACAATTATCAACAACCAAACATTAGAAAAAAACAACCCTAAGGAAACAACTAGAACAGGAACAGATTCACAGAAATAGAGATCACGTGGAGGGTTATCGGCAGGGAGGGAGAGGGGGCCAAAGTGGGGAAAAGGTACAGGGAATAAGAAGCATAAAAGGTAGGTACAAAATAGACAGGGGGAGGTTAAGAATAGTATGGGAAATGGAGAAGCCAAAGAACTTATATGTATGACCCATGGACATGAACTAAGGGAGTAATGATGGTGGGATGTGGGGTACAGTGAGGAGGGAAATAAAGGGGAGAAAAAATGGGACAACTATAATAGCATAATCAATAAAATATATTTTTAATAAATTTGAAAAACTTAGCACTTCTATCAAGAAAGATGATGAAATACAGATAATCACACCATGGCATCCAGCATACAATCAAAACTTTCAGGCTATGTGGGAAAGCGTGAAAATGTGGCCCATATCCAAGAGAGAAATCAGTCAATATAAACAGATACAGAAATGAACGGGGTAATGGAATCGTCAGAAAAGGGTTTCAAACAGCCTTTAGAGGAGATAAAATATACTAAAAAAAAGTCCCATTTACTTTTAAAGAATGCAGGGAAGGAGGGGAAAGGGACAGAGAACACATGGCCCAAATAGAAAACAAATAGCAAGATGGTAAACGGCAACCCAGTTAAAGGTAAATAGGTTAAACACTCCAATTAAGGACAGAGGTGGTCTGACTGGATAAAAGTAAGAATAGAAAATAATCACCTGGGAAATGGCAAATGTCCAGTTTGACCTATTCACCAGGATTAGGAAATTAAGTAACAGGAGAGAAGACTGGGAAGTTTGACTGAAGCCAAATGATGTTGGTTCGTAGATGCCAAAGCCTGTGCTTACTACAGACACTCGTGCTTTCTGTGTGCAAATAAATAGCCCACACTGTGAGGCGGGATGACTTCTGGAAGCACAGGTCTGAAGCTGACTTACTTTTCACAACATTTTATTTGATAAGAAAGCGAATCTTTAGCCCATCTCCTGGTTTTTATTTTCCTTGAGAGGAAGCAGGGTGGCCACGGTCATGCCTTTCAGCCGCCCAAGCCAACAAGGCATAAATAAGCCAGGTGACAAACAGAACGACCTCTAAGCTACATACTATGATCTTTCCGTTAAAAATGAAAATGTACTTGGAAACCGAAGAAAGTAGTAAGTCTAATCTCCCCTTGTCATTAAATCGATAAAAATAAATTAAATGCAACATTACTCAAAAGTGTGGTTCTTAGAAGATCTTGCCTTTTATTTTATTATTGCCATTATTATTATTGTTATTTCATTTTTCAGTGGCCACCTAGTATGAAGGTTCCCGGAGTTAAAGGCATAGCAAGATATAGGAAAGATATTGCTTTTGCCCGAGTTTCATGAAGCTGATATCAATCTTTTATTTCATAAACTGCGGGCTGGTTATTACTTCAAACGCAGGCTTTGGTGCATTAAATGTGGCACTGGCAGGAATACAAATAAGAGATTTCCCAGGGATGCTGAGCAGGGAGGCTGGGGAAGGGCTGAGTTCCCTCCCACACCTGGAGAAACTCGGGAAAGGTCACAAGGCAGCCAGGCTTCGGAGGTAAATCTGAGCTCAGCTGACTCAATGAATGATTCAGGGGCCCAGTGTTTGCAGTTGTTTTTGTTTTTTCTCCCAGTAAGAGGAGAAAGGACAAAAGATTTGATTGAACCTCGGGAGAGAGTCTGATGTGCTGCGGTTGAAGGGCCCAGACCTCAGAATCAGAAAATCTGGAGTTTATCCCACATTCAGCCCACCTCTGTGGGCCTCAGTTAGATCTGTGTAGCAATTAATCTCCAAAAGTCCTTTCTGGCCTGAAATTTTAAGGGCCAATATGAAGCAATCATTAATATTTGAAAAATACTTTCCAAAACACCAGTTTTCTTGAGGCTAATGACAAGCTTGAAAAGAATGAAGGGGATAGTTGAGGAAGCTGAGATTTAATTAAGCTGAAAAACACACAATTAGCTAATCAATTGCTAGATCCGGTCTAGGTGGCACGGCTTCTGGCTTCTGATCGTGTATCTTTTATTCCTCACTGCCTTTCACCAAAGAACATGTAAGACCATGTAAGAACAGGGAACATTCTCACAAAGTGGAGAAATGCTGCTTTTGAGTTTTTTGGGGAGGATATGGATCTGGGACTGAATGATAAAAATGGAATGGAGTGGTCCGTCCGGTCAGGACTAAGGATGGAGTCTGCCCTTCGTCTGGGCATATACTCATGAATTGAACGAATTCGCCTGGACAAATTGAAAACAGGTCCTGAAACAAAGTCATTGTACACCCCTATCATTAGTGTTGGGAGAATGAATGAGGCTTCATGTTACCGGACACCCAGATTTCTTCATGGACAATCATTTAAAGGCAAAATCCTTAACTTCCAAAGTCCCCGAACATCTGTCCTTCTCTTGCCTTTCCAGTCTCGTCCTCGCCACTCCTCCTCAGGCCCCGCACTGTCCAATTCTTCCCCGCACCTGCCGAATTTCCCGCCACAGGTCGCTGCTTGGTCGGTGTCGACCATTCCTTGGTCGATAATTGTTTCCTCTTCCTTCGTGGAAACACATCTCCAGGTCTAAAAAGCAATCTCTGATTCTTGGAGCTGGACGTGCCCCTCCCTCTGTCTCCTCCAAACACTTTCCTCTCTCTCCTCTGTATAGCGTACTTTCCTCTGATGCTGTAATTATTCCTGAACTTGGCCTTAAGTGGTGCATTCCTTTAAGAGGAACATGGACAGACACAGAACATGGATGTAGGGATTCAAACCAATCTTTTCTTGACCTCCTAGGGTACCAGGGGCCACTAATTTTTACCTCAAATTTGATATTAAACAGCTCGATACAGAGTAAGTGCACAACATATTTGTGGAATATTATTTATTCATTTGATTTCCAGACCACTGCAATATTAAAACTCTTTTTTGATCTTTCATGCCTAATTTATTTAAAAACTGGCTTCTGGAGTAGTAACATTTCCTACCAAAGCAAATTTGTGAAATAGCCAAGGACTCCCATGAGCATTTTTAGGGAATTTTCCCCTAGGAAAAACGGGGAGGCACTGAAGACGAAGACTCGGCACCTCCCCCCCATTGCTCAGTCCGGCCGTCACCGGGAGAACCTTCACCCAGGAGACAGAATTTTCTTGGTGACATATTTTTCAATCCCCCAGGTGGAAACATGCTAAACTGAAAGAAAATGTCTTCATTTTCTTTGCTTTCAACCCTTACTCAATTGACTACTAACACCCATACCTAATCACGGCACATATTTAAAGTCATGAAATATTTACAGGGCAGTGCCTAAGGCAGGCGGTGCAGAGTTTACTCACTCCTCAGCTCTATAAATTCTGAGTAACAGAGGCTTAAATCGACCTTCTCAAGTTTTTGTGTCAGTGCAATAAAACTTTTCTTAAAAAAAAAATCCTGTCATCTCCAGAATTTGATTTTCATTCTGAAAGATGGTGTTCTCTAGACATGATGATATAACTAAATCGAGGCTATAGCTCCTTCCTGCAGCCATCCAGGTATGTTCCGCCTTGTGACTGAATCGTTTCTGAGCAGGTGACACTCTTTCTGCCGTTCCTAACATGTTAGAGCTACCACATAAAAGGCTACATCTAAGTCCGTATTTGCTAAATGAAATAAAAATCTCAGTTGAATTTCCCAGAGTTCTGAACAACGCCTCACTACCGTTTTGCTGCCTCATAGAAAGTGCCGGCTACATCAGTGAGTTTGTAACCCTGGGCAACCGCAAGTACCTGGGGGTAGACAGGATTCCAAGTGTGACTTGCCAAGAGCCTTTCTTTGTCAGAGACGGTGAAACTGTTTGATTAACTTCTCCATTTTATTCTTTGGCCTCTGGAAACCATGTTGCCTCTGCAACTTTCCTCTCTCCAGTGATTCCGCAACCATCAACCTTTGGGATCTTTTTTTTTCCCTTTCTTGCTTTGTACAATAGTCACTAGAATTAGTTCATGGGTACTCAATAACTATTTGTTGAGCAAACAGAAAATTTTTGTGCTCAGTGCCAGAGATGGCATTGTGAGAACAAATGTGGCCTCTTATGCCGTGGACTTCACAGCCTAGTAGGGAAAACATGACCAAATAAATGCTGGCTCACAGATGCAACCAGTGCTGTGTAAAAACAGCATGACACCTTTTGGAGAGATCAGGAAAGTACCAGTATCAACAAGCCTCACTCCAAATTGGTGAATTGTATGGTATGTGAATAATATCTCAATAATAAAGGTGCAATTTAAAGAAACAAGTATCTCGGGTTGGTTTGGAAGACACAGGCCTACAGGCTGAGCTAACGTTCAGGGACAGTGCGGGAGCTTCCTCACTCACAACAGGCAGATGCCTCCACTACCCTCACTTTACAGAGACAGAAACAGGGGCTCAGAGAGGTTGTGTTCTCACCCAAGGCCGCACAGCTAGTGCCTGGGCCATCTGCTCTACAACCGTGCTCCTCATCACTGCAGCCTTTCCCATGCTCCTTCCACAGTGGAAAAATAAAGTAAAACTTCCTTAAAAAACACAAATCTCCCCCTTCATTTGAAACAATTATGATAAGAAGCAACCAAGACGACTTTCAATAAGTGAATTTGACACAAACTGATGAATTTATTCAACAGAATATTATTCAGTGATAAAGAGAAACAAGCTATCAAACCACAAAAAGACATGGATACATTTTAAATACATATTGTTAAGTTCAAGAAGACAGTCTGAAAAATCTACATGCTATTTGAGTCCAATTATATGACATTGTAGAAAAGCCAAAAGTGCAGAGACAGTAAAAAGATGCATTTTCCAGGAGCTTGGGGGAGAGGAGGGAAGTCTGAATAAATAAAGCACAAAGTACTTTTTTAGGTGGGGAAACTATTCTGTGTGACACTAAAATAGTGGGTGCATGACACTATGCATTTATCAAAATCCACTGAAACTTGTAGCACCAAAAGCAAACCTTAATGTATGCAAATTGGAAAAAATCATTTCGGGAGTTAGGGGAATGCCAGGGTAGGAGGCAGAATGTGACAAAAGACGTTCGCTGCATTCAAATGGGTGAAGCAACCTCACTGAAGGGACTGGGAGGGCAGGGTGCTGACTTGAATAACTTTGGGAATGGGTGGAGTGCGGAGAACCAAAGCCCAAGGAACCGTGTGTAACCGCTGCACTGGACCCAACGCGAGGCTTCATCAGGTATTATGACTCCACTGTGGTGGCCACGCTGCCATGTTACTCCTTTTTCTTCTGACTGGAAGTTTTGCTCTGAAAATTTCTGATGGCAATCTCCTACTTTTTTTTTACTATAACTTACTGGATCACGTGAGTACTAAAGGATTTTTTTATTTTTCTTTAAAGTACAATAATTCTATTATAATAAGTCCTGTTGGCCATTCAAGGTCTAGTTATTTAGTTTTGGAGTGTGTAGTTTCCATTTCAATGTGTAGTTGCAAACTTTTAGGTTTTTAAATATCAGAAACGTTTTTTCTAGAAATTATATTTTTTCAATGTTTGTTCTATTTCCTTGCTTCTTCTTTGGGGAAACCTGTTTATTATATGAGGTCTGTCCAGAAGTCCAACCATTGTTAATATAATGAAAATGGTTTGTGTAACATCAATGTAAACTCAATGGCCATCAATGGCAGCCAAGGAGAGTGGACTGGAATGTACATGCATGGACAATGGACAATGACAACTTCACTGTACTGGTCAGTGAGGGCAGTAGATGCTGTTGAGTGAGCAGCTATACTGTGTGGCCATCACATTCAAAAAGACTGGGCAAGTAGAGCAACGAATCTGCATCACAGTTTGCATTAGGCTTTAACATTCCCTCCCAGAAACTACTGGGGTGATTCAGAAGGCCACAGCTATGGGCAACTGGTGATTGGCGGCTTCATCACAACAATGCACCCACTCATGCTTCATGTCTTATGCAGAGGTTTTTGGTGAAACCAAATCACCCAGGTGACTCAGTCCCCCTACAGCCCAGATTTGATTTCTGACTTTTCCCAAAACTGAAATCACCTTGAAAGGAAAGAGATTTCAGACCATCGAGGAAATTCAGGGAACTATGACAGGGCAGCTGGTGGCAATTGGGTGAACTGTGTGAGGTCCCAGGGCACCTACTATGAAGGGGACTGAGACGTCACTGTCCTATATGCAATGTTTCTTTTATCTTCTTCAATAAAGTCTCTATTTTTCATATTATATTGACTTGTTTGTCTGCCTTCTACATTTGTCATTTTCTTTTCAATCCTTTTCATTAACTTTACTTTGAATTTTTAAAGATTTCCTGTTATTCACCTTGGACTTAAGACACTGTCATGTTTGTTTATGCGTTCCTTTTAGTCTTCATATTTTAAATGTTTTTTTCTAATTCCTTCCTGGGTTCTCACTAAATTTTTCAGCTTTTCTAATTGTTTTATGTTTTTATTGCATATAGTATCTTTAAATCTGTGTTTTTTCAAACATCATTTCCATCTGTTTTATGGACAAGTCTTTCTGATGTGGTTTCATTTAACATCATTCTGCACCTTTTCAAGTTTGCATAGTATTTTACCTCAGTCTGTTTTCTGTTGCTTTTTTATGTGAAACTAATCTTTCTGAAGTTCTAGGAGCGTTCATGAATAGTTTTTGTTTAGGGCTCTTAGACGCTTTCCCCCACTTTTATGGTTGATTCATGACCTTCTTTACACCGTGCTTGCCTTCTGCCATTTCCCGGCCACTCCCTGACTGAACTTCTTCCTCGGTCTCTCCGGCACCGCCCTGGCTGCAGTTTGGGCCGCATTTCCAGCAATTTCCCGTCAGTGCAGGACTCCGTGCCGGCAGCTCACAAACCCTCACCTTCACCGGCTGGAGTGTGCAAACAGCTCCCGGTTTCCTTGCTGTTCTCAGAGGGGCTCACTGGTTATCCCATGTCCATCAGACCCTCCCCTACGCCCACCCGGTCGCTTCCTTTGGCTTCCTCTGGCACGGATGCTGATGGCAAGCTTGTTGGTCTTCACCTGCTCATATTAGGGGTTTGTGGGGATACTTCCCACCTATACTTGGTGTAGTCTCATCATTTGCTATCCTTGATTGTGTTCTCATGGAGTGGTCTTTAGAAATTCAAAAACTGATATAACTACCACCACTTAGCCAGAATCTGCATTTTTGTTTTTGCATTCTGAGCCTGCAAACTTAATTCTTACTCTCTGCACAACTTTCAGCAACTAATAACCACAGCATGGACCTTTAAAACTGTCAAGCACCCTCCCGTCACCCCACCCCATTCCGGCCCCCCTTTCTTGCAAGTTGTGTCATGTCAGTGCTGGGGCAAATCCCCCGGCTGTGGAGATACCAAGGGCAAGACCTCCCTCACGGTGGGCATGCAACCTGGGCTCCTTGTGCCACTGCCCACTCCCATCTGATGAGAATGCCTGACCGCTGTCAGGGCCAGGCAGCTGGATGCCGGGGTGGGCCTTCGAGCTGAGCACATGCTGAGAGCGGGGATGGCGGGCAAGTCCCCTCACAGGGCAGGACACACAGATGGATTGTTTCCCTTACCAAAGGGCGAACAGCTTCTGGAAGTCAGCCCTTGGATGCTGGCAGCAGACACCCTTCCTTGAATCCTCACTGTCTTGAACGTAAAACTTCTCAAGGGTATGAAGCGAACAAGGCAAAGAAACAAGATCGGCTTCCCTGGAATTATTCTATAAATTTGGCATAGTTTGTTTTTTCATCCAACCTCTTTTTAAATCATTTGCTCAAAAGTAAAGAAGGATGAGTCTTTCAGTCCACTTTTTTCTCTCGCCTTCCCTCTGAGCTCCTGCACAGTACAGGTTTCTCCTGGTCCTCGATCTTTCTGGGGCCACCTCACCCAGTTCATGTCTCTCAGACTTAAATGCCAGGACAGGCAGGTCGAGGCAGGGAACTCAAGGAATCTTTGCTTCTTGGGCTTGGGCTTGAGCCAATTAAATCAACTTTGCTCCGTGGCTGCCTTGGGAAGTGACAGGCTTAACAGCCTGATGAACCAACAGTGGATGTGCCGTCACACTTGAGTTACGTTCTCTTTAAATTCCAAAATCAACTACAATTCACAACCCCTATTTTCTGAGAGAGGGAAATCTTCTGGGTATCAGAGACGATGGTTAGAGTCCTAAAGGGGAGGCCTCTCGACTTTTAAAGACATGACAGATGAGAAACATGATGAATCACCCTATCATTTGGGGAGAAACTTCTAAGACCGATCCAATGGAACATTAGAATTACAAGCAAGCGGGAACCAAAAGCATTCAAGAACCGATCTTTGGTGAGTCAAAATACATCCTGTTGTTGTGAGGCCGCATGACAAATGCAACCTGAGAACCAGCCATGTTATCTCACTTCTTCCCACAGAGCAAGTTGGAATCAACGGTCCCCGACAGAAATGCACAGCGGAGGGGCGGTGACAGTTGGCAAGATTGTTTTTCGGCACTGTGTCATTTTAGGCCCACCCTATCTGTAAAATCTCCTTTGCTGCCACCCTGGTTCTGAATGGGAAATATAAATTAGTTCCTTTCACCTCCTGCTCAGCTAGCTGGAGAAAGTAACAGACATTGCCAACCATGCTTTGGGGAATGGCAAAATTATGCTTCTATTTCTTCATCTTCTAAAGCCACCCAAATCATTTCCTAAAAAAACAAAAAGCCGCCCAAATCAAAGAGATGGTTTAAGATTTAAGTCTAGTTTTTTAGAAACATAGCCATCGAGTACAACAGTCTACGGTCATTAAAAATGGTTAGATCTGTATGTACCAATATGGAAGAGTAACCTGGCTATATTGCCAAGTTAATGAAGCAAATTGGATATATACGGAATGACCTGATTTTTGTACAAGGGAGATAGGTATGTATGTCTAAATTCCTTTATGTGTACACACATACTCATTCTATATGTAATTGAATACAAAGAATCAGCAAAATATACAGCATATATTATTAAATATATATACTCATATATCATATATTTATATATTTAATATACAGCATATTCATGAAATACCTATATAATAAATAACGGCGGTTCTGTGGGTACATCCTGGGCTGGGTCCTAAAGACGCACACCCTAGAACTAGGATGTGCATGCAAATAATTTACTGGGGGACGGCCCTAGGAAAGCATGGTGGGAGAAAGGAAAGTGAGGCACAGAAAGAGGAAGAAATTAAAGGGTATGTTACTGAGTGAGTTACCATGGTGGACAACTAGGGCTCCGTCCCGTGGGAAAACCTCAGGAGACAGTGTCGACCACACCTCGGACATCCCAGCCAAGGGGCGAGAAGTCACTTTCCCATCCCCAGCCACGATGGCCTGAAGTCTGCCGGGACGCCAGCTCTGCTGGCCCTCCATGTGCAAAGCCCACTGTCTACAGGTGGTAAGACCACGAGAGCCGTGGTGCTACGGGGGAGACGTCCACCACGTCTACCACAGGGTGGGTTGTAGAAGACTCACTTTCGACATTGTGACTTTTTCATTGATTTTTGTGTATCAGTGACATTTTAAAATCAGGGGGAAAAACTGACCATAAAAATGCCAAAATATCTGGTTTTCTAAAGAAAAAGAGGCTTACCACTAAGCCAGACAATCTACAGGGAGGCCAGGGAGCTCTCCTCAAAGCGGCCTTCCACCTGGAAAACGTCTGCCCTGGAGGCCACCAGCCCTGGAAACGGGCTCACCGGACACGCAGGGTGGACGGTGCCGTGAGGAAAGAGACAGCTGAGACGAAGCACCTTTGGGCATTTTATTCACTGGTCATACACACCATCTCATGAGCAGCAAGGCGACCATGATCATGTACTAGCACCTGGAACCCGACCGCCACAGAGCACTCACAGTTCCACCACCGCCAGCCAGGGACCTAACTCACTGCGGCCGCGCAGGCGGCTCCACCAGGGGGTGTGCAGCTTTGCGGGGACCCTGCCTCTGGTGCAGCATGTTTATTCTTGGCTCGTTCTCAACAATTTTTAAAAAAATCATAGAAGATCAAGTGTTTGCAAGAAAATATCAAAGAGGATAAGAAGATTTGCAGTTCTTCTCAGAGTCTCAAAGTAAAAAGGGGAGGTAGGAAAGGAGGACAGGAGCGGGGAGATGGCAGGGGTCTGCCGGGTTTCTCCTTTGCCTGGAGCACTTTACAAAACCAGAAACCGGGGTGTTAGTGCTGTCTGGAGATGGGCTGCGTCTCTCTGATGAGCCACTCGAGAGCTTCCTGGCGGCCCTGCTTCTGCAGCTCCTTCCCGATCACGTCCCTGCAGATCTGGTGGTAGTTGTTGAGCCAGTCACACTGCAAGAGGGAGAAAGACAAAGAGACGCGTGTTCGCCATCGCACCTTTACCAAAGGCTACGCAGGCAGACAGGGAGGGCCCCGCATGCCGAGAGCACCGGACGAGAGTCCAACTCTTTCACCTACTCGTGGACAAGGGGCTTCCTTGTGTCCTGTTTTCCTGGACATAGGTGGGACGAGGCCGCGCCGCTTATGGTGGAAATGCTCCAGAAACAGTCTACTGTATGGGGACTGGCAATGGCTGTGAGGGAACCATAAATACCCAATGGCAGCCATGGCCTCGGGCTTCCCTGAGAGCAGAGTAACTTGTGGCAAGGTGTTCCACTGACGGCCCATTAGAAGAGGGAGGGGGCAGGGGGTCTTGTAGCTCCTGCTCCCCACTCAGTGGCCTCATTCCCCTACACCAGAGCCATTTGGGGTGGTGGGGGGAGAGGGCCTGAAAAATAGCCCCTGGCCTGCTATGCAGCCTCCTGCTTAGAGACACACCTGAAGCTGGCCTGCAAACACGCTGAGTTCCTATCCTGTTTCCACTGACCCAGCGGAATAAACTAGGATCTTGCATGTGTGGCCAAGGACTGCGGTACTGCAGGGTGGGGTGGGGAACAAGCTTGACTGCCAGACCCTCAACTGAATGTGGCCACATCAGGAGATAAAAGAGGTAAAAAGGAAGGAGATCCCACAGGACTTGGCGCCTGAGTGCAGGTGGATCCACTGGGTCAGCTGGTTCAAGTCTTACAGCTGTAGAAGGGGGAGCTCGACCCCCGGTGCGGGGTGAGGGGTACAGGATGAATGCTGGAGGGAAGTTAGTTTCCACTGAGAGGACAACAGCCCCCTTTCACGAGGTGCCCTGAGTGGGCACCCAGCTGTAGCGAGGCTGGCAACCTGCCACCACCATGGGTGTGGTCACTGTAATGAGTCAATGCCATTTAGGGAGGCGGTGTTGTTACAAAATCATGGGCTCTGGGGACTACTGTCTGGACCAGGCACCAAAGGCCAGCTAAGGGGTCAAGACATGAGGGCAGACAAATGGGGTGATGATGCCAACTGGTGTTGGCCCAGCTAGGCCTCAAATCCCCACGGATACAGAGCCTACTAGTCCCTGCTGGCAGTTGGGGGAGGGGACTGTGTCAAAAGGAAGCCAAGTGCTGGGTCTGCAGCAAGGCCAAGCTGGGCTGCAAGGCACCTGGCTGCCCAAAGCAGCTCAATAGTGAGGGTCACAGCATGAGCCAACCATGGACCACAACGAAAGTCCCAAGGCCCCTTTGAATGAAGAGGAGGAAGAGGGTGAGCAAGGGCAGCCTAGGGGCGCCTGAGCAACCTCCCAAAAGCTGACAGTCTGCAGCTGCCGGTGTTCACATCCAGCCAAAATCCTCTGCTGCCATCTGGCGACAATAGATGGGAGTTGCGACCCAACCCCCAAACTCCCAAAAGTGACAGCAAAGACAGTTTGGGAGATATTGAAGGGCCACGACCAGGTATTTGAATAGCCCAGTGGACAGAATCTTATTGTGAGGTATTACTGTACTCTGCTTGATGTGCTGAATACTGCTGTGTATGGTTATCTTTGGAAAACGTTTATGATCCCAGCGTAAGAAGGTATCCAGCCTGTAAAAACTAAATGGACAAAGAATAATTCAGTATCTGGGTGTTCAAGGTCCAGTGATGAGCACTGGATGAGACAGAGCCATCTGGTGGCTCTGTGTCCAACGTCACAGGGCAGACTGTGAGTCACGGGTTCACGACTCTCCCCTTCAAGGAAAAGTGGCCTCACTGAACCTTCCCCCCCGCACTGCTTCCCTGAATGAACTGGGACGTCATATGGGAGACGCGCCTCCAGATCAGTACACTGTATGTGGACCGCAAGGACTGCATGGCCGAGAGAATTACTTGGTAGGAAGCCATCACCTTGGGCTTCCAACGAAACACCAAGAGATATTCCTGGAGAGTCCCTAGCAGAGACCCTGGACGCTGTGCCCAAGGGCCATTACAAGAGACTGCTCCCGCTGGGGCAGAGGCGTCTAAGCAGGGTGGCTCCTGCGCCCGCTGTGTCCTCGCCCCTTTCACCTAAGGCATCCTGCACGGGCCTGGAGAAAAGCCGCTGGACCACGGCAGGGACTCTTCCAGCGGAGGAGACACCCCTGACCCCGCGCTGCTGATGGGTGGAGGTTCCTGTTCTGCGTCGTCTACGAGCTGAATGCACCAACATCAGCAGGGCCCGTGTCGGTCCTGAGAGTGGGAATGTTTGGCTGAACCAAGGACACTGATGGTCATGCGGAGGTGCCCAAGCATAGAGGGAAGCTAAGCGGAAAGTGGGTGACCTTCCTCTGTCCCCCATCTGTGAGCCAAGTATGGCAGAAGAGGCTTCCAGCTGGGGAATCCACGCCACAGCGCTGTCAGAGGGGGCTCCTCAGGCCCCGGAGGGACTCTCCCTTAGTGCTGGGCCTAAGCAGGCCCCCCGAGGACACATTCCTGCTTCAAGAGGCACTCAAAGGCCCCTGGGATGAGGCCAGTGGTTGCCTCCAGTAACAAAAACTTCTTATTTCTCGAGTAATCACCACACTTGTCCTGCCTTTGGCTCCCACCAGTGACTTGCTTTTTGACGGCACTTCTGATCACCTGTCTCGCTCTGGAATGTGTGTCCTGGCTTCTGTCTCCCTGGCCTGGGAAGTGTTTTGTCTGTCCAGTGCTGACCGCTCCTGTCCCTCTTCTGACCCTTGTCCCTGCTCTGACCTTGATCACCTGCCCGATCCCTCAAGCCTTCTCCAGGGTCCTGGGCCTGCCACCTCCCTGGCCTTGTGAGCTTGGGGAGCCACTCTGGGATGGGAAGGGTTCGAGACCTGTGACCCTGTGAGTTTGTAACCCAACCCAGGTGAGCACCATTGTGCTCCTGCTTTGTGAAGGGTGTCACAGCCCAGAGTGAGCAGAATAGTAGGCATTGCCACTCTGCATGAGAACGAGGCATATGGCAATAGACTTGCTTCTCGTTTCCTTACTGTTTCACACAACACAAGAAAACAACCTGCTATGTGCAACAGCCAACAGACCCCACCCCGCCTGGTTTTTGTAGGGAAGACACGTGGTCCATGTTTGCCGAGCACGCCTCCCAGTGGCTAAGACTCCTGCCCTCCTGGAAAGCAAGGGCACACGCTTCCACCCACAAAACCCTGCAGCCCCACCATGGTCGGGGTGAGCAGGACCATCTCTACCTGGAGGCCCAACGAATACAGGAAAAGCACCAGTAGTGCTCAGGAGACCTAGATTATCGGTCTCAGCTGGCCCAGACCTCTGGCTGAAACGGTGAGAATGCAGAGGAGAACACAAGGGAGCTCTCCACCCACCCCCACTGCCGCCCTCACCCGAGACTCCCTCGTTACCTCTTTGTCTGTAAGAGCATCCACGTCTATCATTTTGGTCTGTATGGGAACCAAAGTTAGAGGTTCAAAGGTCAGGCTTCCCCGGTTACTGAAGTTATACTGCGGGAAAAGAAAGAAAAAAGAAGTTCTGATTCCTCTTTACCACCACGAAGCACCAGGAGGTCAGTCCCACTGGACGTGGCCAGCGCTCAGAACCAGGTGTAACTGGCTCTCGAGAGTTGACTGGCCACGGGTCAGTGCTGTGACGGCACAGGAGGCACGACGAACACGGCTGAGGCCACTCTCCAGGAGCCGCTCTGAGGTGCAGACACAGCCTGTGCCACCAGGAAAAGCCACCCAGAGGGAGCTGAGGGCCTCCCAACAGCAGGGCCACAAGACCACTGTCCACAGTGATGGCGAGGAAGCAGGGGCAGGGTACGGGGCTGTCTGAGCTCAGGGGTTTCTCTGGTTTGGGTTCTCAAGATTCTGCTGGGGTAAAATACCCAAAATCATGTTTTAAACGAGTCACATATGTCGCCAGCTCTGACCCAGCCTCACCAGGTGACAGATAAAAAGTGTGATATCACACTGAGCAATACGCAACAGCCTGGGCACGCAACAGCACACTGGGTCTGTTCCTGGCAGGCTCTTGCAGGAGGAGGTGAAAGGCCACTTTCGAGAACAGTGACTTCACCACGGAAGCAGAGAGCAGACCCTTGCCGTCAACCTCGAGGGAGGTGTAGACAGCCACCTCCCTCCGCCTGTTCAATTTCCACAGTCACCAACAGAGGAGGAGCAAACACATCCTTTAGGCAAAGCTCCGCACCACAAGCCCTGTGACCTCGTGGAGGTACTGAGGGGGGAGAAGGTGAAATGCCTGTCTTCCAAAGGGCAACACACTGGTCCCACTGCCTGCCCGTGGGCCTGACGCACGGGTTCCTCTGCTTTACCTGAGAAAAACCACCTGGGGCACTTGTTAAAAATACAGTTTGCAGGCCTGGAAACTGATTCAGGGTCTGGGAGGGGCCTTTGAACAGGCACCCCCAAGCAGAGGAGACTTCGTGACAAGATGTAGCCTCTGATAAGCTCAGAGCCCCAAATCATGTCGAGTACATATTCCATTTCTGGGTCCCAGCTCACTAAGGATTTTCCTTCTGGCTTTGCAGAGGAGAGTGAGTCCCAGGAGAGTCCTTGATATCAGGGAAAGAAGACTCCATTTTGGGCCCAGAATGGCAGTCTTGGCTCCAAACGCAGAAGTCTTCACCTTCCCCCGTTAAGGAAATATTTAAAAATAAGTGCATCAGTGACTCACCTTGGTCTTCACAGGAACCACCAGGACGACATTCTCAATGCGAATTCCAAAAGCCCCATCTTCGTAGTACCCCGGCTCTGAAACAGACCAAACCCCCGGGTGAGAAGCGGACCACGATGAAGAGCACACGCAGAGAAGCTCTCCCTCCTGGGACGACAGCACGGCCCAAAGCGGGGGCAGAAACAGGTGAAGGGCCCAGATGCCCCCTTCCCCCAAGCAGCCACTTGAAGTACGGCAAGAAAAAATGTGAGGTTCCTGAAAACTACGGCAGGGCAGTGAGGGCAGTAACAGGGGACCCGCCAAGTAACTCATGGCGCATATCCAACAGACACGATGATGCGGGCACTCAAATACATTCATGAGAACTTGGTACTGATATGGGAGAAAGCAATACAGTAAGAAAGGAGAATACAGACAATATGTCCAACACAATCTCAGTTTAAAAAGATACATGTATGTATACAAAAAAACAAAAGCTAACATATCAAAATATTAAGTCATGTTTCCCTTGGGTGGTCAGATTACAAATAATCATTTTTCTTTACAATGCTCCAATGCCTCACTCTCTCTATTTCTACGATGAACACATATCACTTATATGATCATAAAAGGCTGTTTAATTCAAGGTGACAAGGGGAAATTATTTCCAATTTACTTTAAAATAATTAAAGTATAAGAAACAGCACAGAGCTCTCAAAGAGACTGAGGACCCACGCACACACACTCCAGGAGGCCACCTACCATCGGTGACAATCATGCCCGCCTCCAGGGGCTCATCCGAGAAGGTTTTGTAACTGATGCCGCAAGGACCCTCGTGAACGTTCAGAAAAGACCCAACCCCGTGTCCCGTTCCGTGCAGGTAATCCAAGCCAGAATCCCATAACGCTGAGCGGGCAAAGGAGTCGAGGAGGTGGCCTGAAAGACAGATTAAGAACCATGTGCTGATATTTGTACAGTCCTTTTCAACTTGCAAAGCACTTTAGAGATTAGACTTATTATGTCTAGCTCCAGAAGGTGGAACGGAAACCGGGAGTAAAAGTGACTAGAGGGTTCAGATTTCAGCCCAGCACAAGGCAAAACTTTCCAACACTCAGAGCTCCTGAGGGGGGCAGCTCAGTCTGGTGCTGGAGGGCTGGCTGGCTGTCCAGGATGCTGGTGAGGGGATGGTCGCCTGCAGCTGGTAAGGGCTGCATTAGATAACACGGACATCCTTTCCCAGCCCCAGGACCCTGAGGTTTCAGAATTACAAAGATGAGGTTCTAAGCAGACTGCAAGCAAGCAGGCAGGCACGGCAGGGGAGGAAAGCGACACCCAGTGAGACGAGTGCAGGCCCAACCTAAGCAGACTGATTCAAGGCCCAGGTCTTGTTGATGCCCCACCGCCAATCCATAAGCAAGGAGGTGTACATCTAAAGTCAGGTGCCCAGTAAAATAAATCCCCACAAGGGTCCTGAAAGGAGGCACTGGTCCAGGGCTGAAGGAGGCTACACCAACATCCACTGGGGCCTCAGGGCCCTCGTGCCCTGCTGCCCTCTCCTGGGAGGTGCCAGCCTGCGTCATCCAACACCATCAGCAGCAGGAGTGGCGCACACAGCTGATACGAGGCCAAAGCCTACGCCCAGCTCCCTGGGAGGCCCTCTGCGCTCAGTCAGCGGGTCCAGGAGACTCACTCTGTGCAGCACGCCACCCGTGCCCTGGCTGGGCCTGCAGTGGGCTGGGGGCCGACACTGGGAGGGAAGGACAGTTCTTCCACTCCAACTCAGGCGTTTTTGATGCCTGAACGAGACAGAGCCTGCCACGCGACAGAAGGAACCACCTACCTTTGGTTCCAGCTGGGAAAACGGCTGCACTCACAGCTATGTGGCCCTTGAGGACATACGTGAAGCATTCCTGCCAAAGAAAACCCAGGGGGCATGTTACGGGACAGGCACAGGCACTTGGATCCTGTAGTTTCCTCGTGGTTCCGAAAGCCTTGCCTCTGAAGCCGTTTTAGCAGTACTACATGGAAAATCAAAGTAAAAATTTAAAAACCTGGTGGAAAAAAGGATGGCCTTGGGACCAATTATCCAGAAAATCTCAAAATTAAATTTAGTAAAAGAGAACAGTCAGAGAGATGACCCCACAGGCCTTTCCCTTATAATGAGCGTTCCGACACACTCTACTTCCTCTAAGCCGCAGGAAGACCGGGCAAAGTAATAACCGGTGCTGACGACACCAGCTCACATTACTCAGCTACTCTCCGGTGACGGGCAGGCTGCTAACCACCGTACGTTCCGTCCCACACTCCATGACCAGGCACTACTGTCACCTGACAGAGAGGTGAAGCAGCAGCACACCAGGTCCTGCAGTTCCAAAGGGGCAGCCTCTGGCCTCCGAGCCAGGCAATCCTGCTTCAACATCCGCGCTCCTTACCAGCACGCTGTACTCAGGGGTTACCCCTCGTGCCCAGACAGGAAGTGTGCTGTCTGGAAAGTCAGTGGCTTGCGAGCCCTGGCCAGGTAGGTCAGTTGGTTAGAGTGTTGTCCCAATACACCAAGGTCGTGGGTTTGATCCCTGGTCAGGGCCAAGAATCAACCAATGAGTGCACGAATGAGTGGAACAACAAATTAATGTTTCTCTCTCTCTCTCTCTCAAAATTAAAAAATAAAATAAAATAGGAAGTGGCTTGCCGATAAGGTGCCAAGTCAGGACTAAACCCCACACTCCTCAATCTGGTCTGGGGCTCTTCCCACAGCACAAAAACAGTCACGCCGAAGGTGTGTGGACCCAAGGTCAAACTCTTACAAGGTGCTGGTGCCTACAGAGACAAGGCAAGGGACCAAAGCGATGGGATCTGCCCCACCGCATCACATACAACTCTCCTTCCCTAGATGAACTCCCTGAAGGAGCTTCCCGACATTCGCTGGGCAGTGACTACGACCCGACCCGGGAACTTGCTCGGCCCATGGAACCTTCACAACCCACCCTGGAGGCAGGCACTTTCACCCTCATTTTTATGGATGGTCCAAGGGCTTCATTCAAGGTCAGGGAGCCAACAGACAGCAGAGAAGCCCAGTGTGCAGACTCCTGGTACAGCCCTCTCTACCTCAGAGCTGTTTCTTCCTTTCCTTGCTCGACAGACCAGAAACCGAGCATTGTGCAGCACTGCAGAGGGTTCCTGGAGAGATGAGCCCATAAACAGAAATGCTGAACTTGAAAAAAATCTAGACGCCTTTCATAAAAAGCATGTTTTTTCAACATCTCACTCCCACCCCGCAAAACACTTCCTGACTGGAGAGAGGGCCGAGGCCATTTAAACTTCAATCTGAGCTGCTTTGACCTAAGCAGACAGGATGCTTTCAAAACTTCTCCAATAATTAATTCAATGAATGTCATAAAGCAGATAAGCCTGGCTCCACAGTAATGGGCCATTTTACTATCCCACACATAATTTTTACTGACTTAGACCATCTCTTTTCATAAAAACAACGCTCTTCTTAAGAAGGAGGGAGGGCCTCCCAAGTTTTCTGTTCCATTTTACCTTCTCATATGCTGTAGGGGTCCCAAAGTGCATGGTCCGGGTCACATCGGTGGTTCCATCCCTTTCCAAAAGAAGAGGGCAAGTTAGTTTTCAGTCAAAATACGCTTTTGCTCAAATATGAGCCAGGCAAGGATATGGAGAAATTAGAACGCTCATATATCATTGCTGAACTTGTAAAATAGCGTGGCCACTTTGGAGAACAGTTTCCAGTTCTTTAAAAGGTTAAACATAGAGTTACCCTGTGACCCAGCAATTCCACACCTACATAGGTAAATACCCAAAAGAACGGAAAACATACGTCCACACAAAAACCTGTACACCAATGTTCACAGCGGCACTACTCATAATATCCAAAAGGCGGAAACAGCCCAAATGCTAATTAACTGATAGAAGGACAAACAAAATGTGGTCTATCCATGCAATGGAATATTATTCAGTAATTTAAAAAAACGAAGCATTGATACATGCTAGGACATGGACGAGCCCTGAAGACGTTATGCTAAATGACAGAAGCCAGACACAGAAGTCCATACAATTCCATTTACGTGAAATGTCCAGAATATAACATAACATGATCATACAACTCCATTCATACAAAGTGTCCAGAAGAGGTTAATCCATAGAGACGGAAAACAGCAATGGTTGCCTGGGTGGGGGAAATCAGAAAGGACTAGTAATAGGAATGGGGTTTCTTTTGGGGGAGGGTGATGAGAATGTTCTAAAACTGACTGAGGTGACAGTTGCACACGTCTGTGAATACACTAAAACCATGAATTGCACACTTGAAGTAGAGTAAATTGTAAGCTCTGTGCATTATTATCTCAATAAAGTTGTCATACAAAGTAAAATGGCGTGAAGTGTGCATGAAAGGGTGGCCCAACGCAGTGGGAGTAAACTCGGTCAGGCCCTGGCGCACACGCCCTCGGTCCACAGCGTGAGGACCGCTTCATGGGAGACACCACCGCGGGGACTATGAGGAAAAGGCAGGAGGACCAAGTCAACAGGAGCTGAACTCCAACTCCTCCTGTCAGGATGGCAAGGAGTTCACTGGACCCTAAAAACATCCAAATGCATCTCTTTGAACACCCTAACCCACATCCCGAACATAGAAAGGGTAACTTCCTGAATCCTGCTCAAGCTTAGAAGTGAGCCAAAGCTGACCCATTACCCAAGCAGCGCCTACCCCCAAGGCCAGGTTGTGGTCTCCACGGACTTGGCTGAGCTCATTTAATAACTAGGGTCTCCGTCTGCCAGGGACCCAGCGGTAGTGGGGAATGGACCATTAAAAGGTCTTGCTGTGCTTAGCGTGGACACCATCTGTTCCAGCTCCTTCTCACAGGTTCCACATCCAGACCCAACCGAATCCTGGGTTCTCCTCTGAGAAACTGTTCTAGAGGAGGACTATGAAGGCAGCAAGACACGCAGAAGGAAATCTGTCAATTCAGAGGCAACCGTCACTTCTCATTCATTCATTCAAAATAAAGCCCTCGGTTCACAAGGCCCTGGGCCGCTTGCCACAAATCCAGGGAGACGGCAGGCAGTTTATGGGCTGGGGCGGAAGACTTTCCAATGGTTCTGAAAGCTTGCTTTCGGTTATTTATTTAGTTGTTAACAACCTCCAGCCAAGGACTTCATGTTTCTATCAAACAGTCTTCTGTGGGAAGGCAATCATATCTGGGCTATTTCAACTAGGGGTGAAAGAAAGGACAAGACACAGGAACGGTTCCATTAACGGCCAGCGCAGAAGGAGATTACCAGCTGAGCACTCTCGGCTGGAGCTTGGCTTGTGCCCCTTCTCGACGCCTCGACTCGACAGAGGTAAGCTCTGCGGCAGCCCCGGTTCACTTACTTGTATTGAGCACCGGAGTCGATGAGGTACACCTCATCTAGCGACAAGGTCCTGTTCGTCTCAGGGACCGGCCTAGGGAATGTAATTAAACATTGATTATTCCACAAATGCTACATCTGAAGGGGGGTACGCTTCATACTATTCTCACAACTTACGTAAGTCTGGAATTATATCAAAATACAAAGTCACCCAATAACTCCATTATTCCAACTAATATGAAACTCCCACTATTTGAAGACCCAGTCAATCTATCTCCCCAACTAAAGAAAAGGAAGAATAACATGCTTCTTTATACCTGTCTCCATCTGTGCATGAAACTAAATAGGTATTCATGAGATAACTGTAAAAGCTACAAAAATAACAATCAGTAGACACAACGAGACCAAGCCAGAGTCTTGCAATCTAGGGAGAGAGCAGCCTGGCGTCACTTGTCTCTGTGTGTGGGGTCCCAGGCCCCGGCCTCCGGCTCCGGGTCCCTCCCTCAGTCCTGACCTGATCAGGTGCCTCCCCACTTGCTTCTCAGACCACCAGACAGGCAGGGGAGTGGCTCAATGTGGGAGAAAAACCACAAGGGACTTTGGCTGGGGAAAGGAGTGGGTCATGAAGCTCTTATGCCAGAGTCCTTTTTCCACTGAACAGGAGGTATTTTTAAAAAGTGGCCTCATTTCCTGTGCCTCTTCCCACACAGTATCGCCGCACTGGGAAACGCTACCAGGGGTGAGAGCAGCCCCAGGCCCCGCCCCGCAGCTGAGAGCCGCGCTCCTTCAGCTCCAGGCGCCCTGCCCCTCGTCGCTCAGGAGCTGGCAGCTCCAACCAGACGGGGAACCAGATCCAGAACCCTGCTCTCAACAGCCTTCCGACAGCCTCCAGTGAAGAAACGCCAAACGAGAAGCAAATGTCTCCTCCTTGCTCTGAAATTGTTGTAATGTGTTAATTATCTGGAAATTCTAGGAGAGTGTCCAGCCAGGAAATTCATCACATAACTTAAACACAGACAAAAGCTGAAGGCCTTCTGACACTTTAACGTTGGAATGGAAGCATTAACGTGAGACAATGGTGCAGTCACACTTGCGACTATCTCGCACACGTGGCTTCAGAATGTGCCCCAAGGCTAAAAACCTGAAAGCAGTGATCAACAGTCGGGTGGGAACCTGTGCCGGAACACAGAACAGTGAGACGACCAAGTGCTTTCACTGACGGCACACCACAGACGGGGCGCAAAGGGCTCGAAATGCCCAACACGAGGCACAGCCGCCCGACTGGGCAAAGCCGAAGCTGGAGCCCCATGGCCAAGGCAGTTCCGTCTCCCGTCATCTCCACGGGCAGAGCCACCAGCCCTAAGCCCAGCAGCGGCCTTCCTGTCTCACAGTGCAGGGGTGCTCAGCTCTGGTCCCTGGGCTCATGCGGGTCACCTGGTAACAATCCCCACAGGCTGGGGCGCCAGGCTTCAAGCCCACAGGGAGGGAAGAGAAGGGGCTGATTATCTCCCTACCTATAACGGGGTGTTCCACAATGTAGTGATACGTTTTTTTAGTATGGAGTTTCTTAGAACTAGTGCATCAAGAAAGCTGATGTTATTAGAAAAACACACACACACACTAAAAAAATTCTAATCATTAAGATTCGAGGGCTATGACTATAGCTTTTGCAGCCTCAGGAAGGAGGGAGGAATGACCAATTGACTACCTCGTGGAGAATGTCAATGCCACACATCTGAGCCTAAGAGGAGGCTCCCAAACACAGAGGCTTGGGGACTGAGAGCAAGTAAGACCTTACGGGTCTTAATCCCCACATCAGAACAGTGTCAGCAGACACATGGAGGTGGGCACTGGGGCCCCTGCTAAATAACGCCTCTCCCCTACTCCGGCCCCTGTGCGGAAGCAGCAGCCAAGCCAGGCAGCACGCTCCTCTGCAGGCCTTACGCGTAGTGAATGATGGCCCCGTTGGGCCCCGTACTGGAAATCGTTGGGAAGCTCAGGTCCACAAAGTCAGCCTGTTGCCTGAAACAGAAAGACACACAGAGCAGAGTGACTGGAAAGTCTGCTGAGAATCAGGGCCCTCCCAGCCTCACGGAGCTCCTCGAGGAACTAGCGCAAGGTTCATGGGACCCCAGACAGACCCTTACCTGCGGAATTCCTCGGCTTTGTCAGCAGCCGAGATCTCTGTCACGCCGCCTCTGGGCACCTAACAAGGAAGTGGCTCATAAAGCCTCTGGTGTGATAGTTCATGCCTCTCCTGCCTATTAAAGAGGGTACCTTGAAAGCTTGCTTCCCCCTCAGTCCCCATGTCCCAACTGTCCCGTGCACAGGACACAGCTTATGTCTCACCTTAACAAGGAGAGAATTTCGAAAGGCTCTCACCAAAGCCATCTAAGGTGAAGGGCTTCTCGACCTGAATTTCTACCCAACTATTTTTTAGACCTTGGTATTACATCCTGAAACCTCCCCAAACTTAATACACCTAAGTTAAAAATACGAAAGCATCCACCCCCTCCTAAGAAAGTCATCCTAAATAAATAATAAAGATAAATACAATATTGTTACAGGGTTACTGAAAATAGCAAAACAAATTTAAAAACAGGCTAAACATCTGAAAATAGGAGGAAGGGGTAAATAAATCAGTCTGGCCACTAAATGCAGTCTCCGTCTGGATCCTTTCTTGAAAGCCTTAAAGCGCATGGAAAACGCTCACACTGCGATGCCAAGTAAATCAGATAAACAGCACAAGTCACGTTTGTGCACCGAGAGAGGAGTAAAAGCGATTTACACAGATGAACAGTAGCCAGGAAGAGTTACACTGGTGGCAATATGGGTGATATTTTTCAAATTTAAGCTACTTTTAAAGGGTCGTTTGTTTAATATTTCAAAGGAACACGTTATCATATTATAATAGCACAAAGAATCACCCTCCTGTCAACTCTAGGGAGTGAACTGGCAGGAAACTAATGGCTAAGAGTCTATGTAACATAAAAAGTTTAAATTGATGTTCAAAATGTACAGAAAGATGCTTTTCTCTGAATACAATCAGTTTCCTTATCATGAGAGTCATTTTTCCTTATAAAGAAATTCTACCTTAACCCCAAGACAATTTCTTAACCCCAAAAGGATCCACTCTGTTTAGGAGTGTGTTCATCCTTGTTACTATTTTCCACAATTAAAGAATTTTTAAATACACAAACAAAAAAATGCAGAAAACAACTACTGAAAGAGAACACTAAAATCAGACGAAGATCTTAGACACCACGGTCACCGGGGCACAGAAGGTGCCTCGGCTGGAACCACACGTATTCATTCCTGGACAATCTATAGCCACATATTAAACAAATACTAAAGAACCAACCTCTTTCTCCAGCCAGTTAAAGAGTTCACAGAGGGCAACAGCATCTTTTATCTGTGCAAACAATGGAGACATTTTTTTAAGTTATTGCTGAAATTCTGGTGAGCAGTGCGGAGCCCTGATGTGACAGCCCTGATTTGATACTGGGAGGGCTGCGCCTCCAAGGCACAAACCATCAGCAACTGGGGCTCAACGGGCGCTCTCCGGGACGAGTCTGCCACAGTTCCCCACTCAGGGACAGGGCTCCTCTGCGGTTCGGCAGTCCGGGCACAGTGCGGGAGGGGCCCACCTCGGAGCACACGCAGCTCCCTGGGAAGGTGCCCTTCTGTCCTACCAGGGCCGGGAAAGACAGGACACTATCCAAAGCCATCTCTGGGCCCCAAGTCTTTCTAGACCCTCCGTGGGCCTCACTCCATGGGGCCTGGAACACAGTCTGGGCCTTTCAACAGGCTTCGCTGTCTTCACTTTCATCTTCATCACCACCCCCAGCATCTATACTATCCTCATCTCGTTTTGTGTTGTATGTTATAGCCTGTAAAGATCCAGCCCATCAAGTACCTTATTTCATTCTCTCATTATATCTAGAAGGCTCAGACAGGTTCCGACCTTGTGCCAAGCTCAAGGCCACAGAGCGGGTGAGGAGCTGGGCCTTCTGAGCACCACGCGCCCCCTCTCCTGCACAGGCTGCTTCACTCACATGAGCTCGCCGCATGCCCTCCGACTCGGCAGAATTCTTCACAGCTTTGGCGATGCAGATGGGTGTGTAAGGCATATAGCAGCGATGTCCCTAGGGGCAAAGGGCAACCGGATGGGAAACTGAGCCCAAGGCCAAGGTCATCACCTCTTCACCCAGCATACCACGTAAGACAAATCGTTTGAAGAGTCCCCACTCGGGGCCCAGACAAGGTGGCCAAACCGGGAGACCCAAAGACCTGCTTCTTTTGGTTGATGCCTCTGAGCCTAGCAAAAGGGGCTAGAGGTCATCAAAAAAAGATAAAGTACATCTAACAAGTGTTTTCTTTCAATCTCCTACCCACTTAGCTCTCTGAGACCGCTGTCTGCTGCCACCAGCAACACACTGCTTTTCAAGCCTCTGTAGCTATGGTCAGAGTCCACCAAAGGCTCAGAGCTTGATGGAAACAACCCCTTCATTGCTGCCCAAAGGAGACTCTCCAGAGTCTGGGGACACACGTGCCTGAGGAGGGAGGGCTCCTGCTCCTTCCTCCATCTCGCTCAGGGATCGCACCTCAATTCCTATTCACGGTCTGAGCTTAAAGGGCTGGGAAAACCCTTCCCAACTGGAAAACGAGTTAGAACCCAGCCTGTGTTACAGGGCAGCGGGACTCAGAGCCACCTCGCGCTTTCACACAGTTTCTCAAAGGGCCTTTGCTCCCTCCACTCTCCTCCGCTCGCTCACATACACACCCTTCGTGAAACAGAGAAGGCAGGCAGGATCCCCACATAAGTCAAGGAAGAAAAGCTCTGAGCAACCGAGTGTCTCACCCTGTGACAGTCACAGGGGTATGATGACAAGCCAGGTCTAGGGGGCAAGGTCTGGGCTCTCCCCAGGTGGCCCACAGCTTGATTGAAAAAAGGGACATCACTGGGCTTGTCAATGGCCACCTGGAAGCCAGAGAGCCAGGGCAGGACAGTCAAAAGGGTGTCATCTAAGTTGGCTTGGATTCCAGTCCTGCCCTGGGCCCCAATTAAAATGAAGGGACGGGTATCACTCAGAAGAAGTTCAGTCAAGGGCAGGGTTACCACTGTTATTCGACTTTTAACAAATCCCCAACTCCCCAAGCTTCTCTGGGCATCTGACCTCCTTATCTACAAAATGTGGAGGGCTTGGGGATGAAGTTACGTTCCCCAAACTTTAAGCAGTCTCATACCACTTGCACAGCTCCTACCCTAGCTGCCTAACCCCTGAACTCTTATTTACTTAGTGCTTTTCTTTAAACTATCTTTAAATCAACTTAGTTTATTAAACTCAACTGTATCTTAGGAAATAATTTTTATACCATGGTCTCATATGCTAGGCATATATTTTTTTCTAGTATACACTAAAACACTTTTAAACAAACCAAAGTATGAATGTATACCACCTAAAATCACCTCTCATGCCACACCCTAGAAAACACAGGACTCAACGGGTTCTAAGGACCCTCAGGCTCTCGATGTGGCTCCAGCCCAGAGGGCTCACCCAGGGAGATGACACCTCTGACCCAACAGCCAGACTTGGGGATCTGCCTGACCAGCCTCTGCTTCAAAGACAAAGCTACGCGATGCCAGGACTGGGCGGGGAACAGCAGCTGGAGTGTGGCAGGGTTTAGATGGGCTCCAGTGTGGCTACCAACCTTGGGGATGGCCTCGCTCACAGCATAGCTGGCCTTGTCGCTGACCCACACCTTCTCCTTCGGGGAGAGGCTGGTGCACAGGACCTTGAGCTCACTCAAGATGGACTTATAGGGAAGCACCTGGATTCTGTATTCGGCTTCCAGGCTCAAGTCCAGAAGCAGGTGCTCCTTCACACTGGGGGCTTCTATGCGGTCACCGTCAATGAAGAGCCTGCAGAGGGGCCACAGGCGAGGTGACAGAAAAAGGAGGGCTCATGAACGAGAGCACAGACCTGCACATACGACAGGCTCCACCCTCTGGCAGTCCAAACCAAGCGGCTTTGCCCTCCTCCCTAGCCCATCCCCCAGTCCCACTCT
>PVKM010015938.1:0-27368 GCA_004027735.1 Carollia perspicillata | reverse complement strand
GACAAAAAAGAGCTGATCTTTTTCACCTAAAGAGGTTTTCTCTTTTAAATCCACAAATATACAGTACTATCTGAATTTTTAAAAATCCTAGAGCCCTGGCTGGTGTGGCTCAGTAGACTGAGCACAGGCCTGCTAACTAAAAGGTTGCTGGTTCGATTCCTGGTCAGGGCACATGCCTGGGTTGCAGGCCAGGTCTTGGGGGCACGCAAGAGGCAACCAACAGATATTTCTCTCACACATTAATGTTTGTCTTCATCTCTTTCTTCTTCTCTTATCCTCTCTCTAAAAATAATAAATTAAAATTAAAATTAAAAACCTAGAAAATATCATACTGAAACCCGGGGAGAATTTTACAGAGGAAATAAGAAACAAAATTAAATCAATGTCACCAACTGCAAATAGGTACCTGGTATCTTGTATCGACCTGTGTTCTAAGAGCACATAGAAGTATATTCTGCCTTTAGTCAGAATGAGTCTTTATTTTTCCAAAAGAAAATTCAGTAAACTCTTCAGTGAAACATACTACAGGGAAATTAAACTCATGGGCTCTCTTAAAACTCAACATCTCTGTGTGCTGAAGTAATACAAAAACTCAACTGTCAAAGGGCAAAACTTGCTGTTACCTTTACCTTTAAAAAAAGTGTTATCAACACTGTAAGTGCATTTATATACTTATTTTTAAAAATATGGTAAAATTACATTCCCCCAAATTAAGATAATTGCATGTTTTCGATGATCTTCAAAACATCTTCTATAAAATTATTCAAATAAATCTGCTATTCTCCTTGCATAGCCTGAACTTTGAACACATGAACTTTGTAAGAGTAAGATGTTTTACTAAAATCAAGAAAAATTAACTTGGAATTGATATGATATTTAAAGATACATTCTGCACTGCAGACCAACACAGAATATCCAGACAAAATGAAAAAGAGTTGAAAGTCTCTGAAAGCACTAATGGACTTGACTAAGGACAATTCCAGGTTGTGAATACTGTTAGAGGTGAAAATATGTCTAAGTGGATATGTCCAGTTAATGGCTAAAAGCTATTGCCCTTTCTGGTTACCTGGAGAAAATAACTTCAGGAAAAAAATACTTCACTATCACCTTCTGTCTTCCAGCCCAAAATAAAATGAAATATATTTCTATAAATAGTGTTGGCTGTTTACATGTAAACATAAAAATGATGTTTTAAAACAGGTTATATTATAGCATGATAATCTCAAAGACAATAGTCAAACAAGTTCAATTTGAGGACAACACAAAGAAAATAGAAATATCTGAAGTGTCATTATCAACTGAAAAAAGTTCTCCATTGCTACATTAAGTGTAAACGTAGTGTAATATCAGTGAGGAAATTAAAAAGTACACACACATTTATCTCCTTTTATGTATTTCTTTTTGAAAATTACATGAGGTGATCAATAACTCTGATACCACCTCTTAACTGGGTAGCAAAAACAAACAAACTTTGGTGTATATTTTAACTCTAAGACTTCACCATACGTGTATGTCTGTGTACATGTGTACGTATTCAAGACACTGCTAAGCAATCACTATGTACTCGGCTCTGGGAACACAATGATCAACACGAAGTGTTTCAAACAGAACTGAACACTTAAAACATTTCATTAGTCACTGATTAGATCAATATAAATATGTAGTATGCACCTTCTGTTGGGTCGCTTTCTATTTCATTTGCCTACTGAAGAGGTAATTCGTTTTTGAGTTCCGTGCAGTCAAGTACCAGGACTCTGACAAGGAGAGCCCGGCATCCAAGCAGTCCACAGTCTGGGGCATTGTTTCATTAAGCTACTCAAGAGGAAATCTTACTATTTGCACCTGCTTCGGGCCCTGATGGAGGCAGATAAGACAAACATTTCAATTATATGGACAATAACTCTAGGTTGCTTAAGGCTCAATGAGAAGGTGGAAAATGAGTCACCAGAAGGTTTGCATATGTCACAACAGAAGGCTAATATATTGCAATTAAACACATAAAAAAATCAATAGACGTGAACGCTTCTGTGCCCCATCATACCCCGGGGTTTCAATCACTCTTTTGTTTGCAGAGCAGAGCACAGTGACAAGATCTCCTATTTGGACATGCTGACGGAATGATTTTTCCCGCAACTCTGAAGTCTCAACGGCATTGTCAACTCCAGGACGGGGCTCCGCCTCACGTCTATTACACAGCGCAGATGTTCTTTAATAGACGAATGCCTATCACGGCGCCAGACAGGCATTCCCAAAAATCTGAACTGCCACTGAGACGGCAGCCACCCAAGTTCCCGGTGATCACACTTGCTTCTATCCAGGCAGCACATGTAAAAAGAAAACTGCAGGTGGGACCACCTACTCCTGGAGGAGACGAAGGCAATCAATCCGGCTGCCATTTCAACCATCAGTGATGATGTGCCACAAGAGGTCGGAGGGGGATTTTTTTTGATGTAGTTTAAAACAATCATTTCCATATTCAAATTATAGCTTGAAATAATAAAAAGCTTTGATAACGATGATATAATGATTTCAGAAACAGAATACTAATCAGTCTTCAAAGAACATAAACTATTTCTGATTTATAAACAAATCATAGTCGGTCAAATGAGAAATTCAGTAATATTCGTGGATTCTCAATTCTATTTTGTGAGATATATGTACATGTGCGTGTACATAAAATCGGTGACAGAAAATTTCCCTAGATTATAAAGAATGGTTCAACTAAATGGTAAATCCCGGTAGGGAAGCGGGGGGCCACACATTATACTATGCACTCTCACGAATACCATTTCCAGCAGGTTAAGTATTACCCTTTCTTTGGAAATGAGGAAACCACAGCTCAGACACATTAATTAAGTAACCTGAAGACAGACCATTTTCTCTATATTCTTTTTTTTACCATCCAGTTCAACGCTACCTTAAACTACAATTATTTATGACATACTGCTTTTGTCAGCTCCATAAGCAGACCCTGAATTATTATATCTCTTACAGCACCTGGCCCATCTCTTATAGCCAGTATTTGCATACACATACACACACAAACCTTAATGAATTAAAACATATAGTACTAGGGAATTTAGCACTGGAAGACTGGTGTTCGAAACTAGATTCTTCCATGTGAGTCTTCTGTTATGACGATTATAGCAATTTTGCAGGATTACTATTAAAGCAGGGTCAGCTTCTCTATGATTTGAGCCAAGAAATTCTTGTGGGGGGACTGTCCAGTTCATTGTAGGATATTTAACAGCATCCCGCCCCAAACTAGTAAATTTGAGTAGCACCCTCCCCACCAGTTGTGACAACTAAAAATGTCTCCATCACTTGTCAAATGCCCCTGAGAAGTGTTTTCCTCCATCTGAGAACCACTGCTGAAGGCAAAAGTATTATTAAAATAAACTGAAAACAAAGTATATTATTTCCCTCTATTCCACAGAATCCCCTTTAGAAGGAAGAAGCTAAGGACCAGATTCCCCAAGCCAAGCCTCTGAAGACACTCCTAAAAGCGGCGATCAGAAACACGAAATTTTAATATGTTAAAGATGGCCACAAATTCTTAGTTATTCCTCCAAATGAGAGACAGATTCCTACACTGAACTTAGTGACTGACTCCCTTGCCCAACAGAATGAGGCTGATGTCATGTCATGGAACTGACGAGGGCATAACAAGCCTTGTACTTTCTGCTCAAAAGCCCAACTGCCGTAAGACAGAGCCCTGCCGGGAAGACACAGGAGCAGGCACACACGCCCCAGCTCAGCCCGGCCTCCAGCCTTCTCGTCCGGAGCACCGAGCAGGGAGTACACCTGCCTCGGACCCTCCCGTCCAGCCCATCCGCTCCCTGAACACTCTCCAGTGACCTCTGTTGACGCCACATGTAAGAGAGAACTGCCAAGACCTGCTCAAATTCCTGACCCTCAAAATTGACACAGATAATAAAACAGGTGTTTTGAGCCACTAATGTTTGAGGTAGTTTGTTTTCATACAATTTATATATATTTTATATGAGTATACTTTTCAATTAAAGATTTGATGTGTTTTAAAGGAAACCTTTGTATAACTATATTGACTTAAAGCGGTAATCCAATTCCTATCAAGATGACAATCCCAGGCTTTCAGTCCCTTCCTCCAAAAATAAAGCCTAGGTGGGGAGGAAAGTAAATTTGGATTCCAAGAATAAAAACATCAGGTACAACAACAAAAGCAAAACTGACGGGGAATGGAAAACAAACCACTGAACTTGTCCCAGCCAAAACTGGTAACTAACCTCCAGGAGCGGAAGACTTCAGAGCCAGGGGCTAGGAGACAGGTGAGACCTAGAAGCCTTTTAGATTGTGCCCTGTCCTCTCCCCCCCCAGCCAGCTGCTGTCAGCAGGACCAATCAGAACAGCCTAAAAGCCCTGAGGGGAAGCTCAGAAAAACAGGTACAAAGTGAACAGCACCCTGTTGGCATTCACTCTTCCTAGCCCTTCCCCCCAGGAAAAAACCCCTCCAGAGTTGCTAGTGAATTACAATCTAAGAAAACTACCTCTTAAAATAAGTACCACTTCTTTCTAACCGTTTACAACCCAAACCCTGATCAGAAGTTGCCTCCTCAGCAGCAGCCAACAGGAAAATGCAACAGCCATTCGTGGCTGGCTGACCTCAGACTCAATCGAGCCCTCCCTCCTTAAACTCACCTGGATGGACACAAACTAAAATCTGGCTGTTGGCCATTCCCTAACATACATTAGATGAAGCAGATACTGCTGCGTCCCCAGGGATCATTAGCTTAGTAGCCAAAATAAAGAGACATCTGTAACATAAAACTACTGTAAAAGAAAGACAAAACACGGAACAACTCCCAGCATCTGAAGCAGAACTACTGGACTGGACATCAGAACGCACACCTGGGACAAAGGGACGAGACCAGTACTATGAAGTCACACAAGAAACCATGAGAATGGATCAAGTGAAAACATTAAGTATGAAAAATAAACATCCAGATGATAACAGGAGTTCCAAAGGGGTCGGAGGGGGAGTAAAACATTTTAAGACAAAAAAATTTTTACAAAATAGAGAATAACTTCCCCAGATCTGAAGATAAAAGAAGTCAAGATTAAAGGGCTCAAAGAGCCAAATAATATATAAGAATAAAACTCATTCTAGAAAACTCAAGACTACTGTGTAAGATGGCAAGACTTTTAGAAAGTATTCAGAAGTATCCACAAGTAACCCTGAGTAACCCAGAAGAAAGCAGACACCTGCATGGACAGAAAGGCTGCACTTGCCACAGGCGGGAAAACCCCAGACACGGCCTCCACGCCCAACCGTCGGGTAACCACGTTACGTTTCAGTAATGATTACGTAGTGTTGAAAGAAGAGAACACGCTAAGCAACTTTTATTATTTGAGGGCACTTAAAAAGCCCAATAACCATGAGAAATTTGCATTAAAATTACATTCAGTATTTAATCTCTTAAATTACTAAACTTAAAAACTTTTTAAAAATTTGACAAAGCTGGTAAGCTTGTGTTTTGAAAATGTCTAGACTTCACCAAGAACAGGCCAACAACAATTGCATTTCAGATATAATTCACAGAAATAATAGCTTCCAAGAATAGTACTGAGTATTTTTACACTAGAGGAGAATATAATGTAGCTACTCTTACTGAGTGAGCAGCTTGTGACAGCTTTTGGACTTTTCGAATAACAAATTATGGTGTGGAAAATTTCAACACCCATTCCGCCAAAGAAAGTACCAGTCTTATTTCTACTTAGTGCTTTATCTTTACATCAGTTTTATTAGCTCAGCTCACACGAGACCACTGCCTGCCTTGACTTCTGGAATACTGCCCCAATTCTTCCCTCCCAGGCCTGACTGCCAGGGCTGCAGCTGCACAACCAGTTCTGATTAAAATGTAAGTCTTTGAAAGAAGTTCTATGGCAAGGGATATAAAGGATTTCATTATCTTTTCTCAAAACTCACAGGGAGGATTAAACCCAAACCACACCAACTGTTGCACCCTTTTTCACTTAACACTTTATCTTGGGAATCAGTAATAGCAATAACTTTTAAAAGCTACTCAACTTATCATATGGATATAACTAGTTTCAAACAGACGGGCAGCTGAGTTATATCTGATCTTTACTACTACAAGCACGCTGCAAAGAATCTTGCAAATTCACATATGTGGAATACGAAGACGTGAATCCAAACCTACCAAATTCATCTGTGGGATAAATTCCACAAAGTAAAACTGATGTATCAAAGGGTTTGTACATGTAAGTTTTGGCGGGCATTTTAAATTTTGACAGATTTTTCCAAATCTTTTAAGATAACGTACCGGGCCAAAAGGAAAAGGCTCACAGTCCTGTGAAGTGACAGGCAACCACCTAAAACTAAGGGAAGAGCCCACTCTGACAACAGCCAGCTCAGTCTGGGCCAGCACACCTCAGCCCTAGGCCTCTGTTAAGTCTCAGATTCCTTTGCCCAGAAATCTACTCTTAATCTACAGGTTTTGACTGAAACAGCTTTGCTCAGATCAGCAACACAGTCATGATTTTTAACCACATTACCTCAGCTCACATAAGACAGTAATTGTTTTCTTTTGCACAGACACATCTCTAAATCTGGGAAAATACAGAAATCAATACAGAAATGATGAAGTGAACCAAAACCTACTGTATTAATACTTTCATGCTATCAAATATATTTGTAACAACTTATTATACTGGTATTTTAGGCTCTACTTATGTGAAAGACAAGAAAATGTGATGCACTAAATCTGTAAGTTTCATTTATTGGACTTTTAAGAATTATTTAAGTTTTAGGGGAGATTTATTTGCTTTACTGGTAAATCTGCTTTGCTAACTGCTTGAAATATTTGAAGGAATCAGAGAAATATAACTATAACTTACCCAATGGAATGTCTAAGAATGTAAGTAATTAGGAATAAAAGTATTGGTCAATATTTAACAGTATTTACTCCCTCCTATGCAGCATTAAAACCCAAAGACAATACATACGGCACTGAACAGTGAGTTTTATGGGTCAGCCATTTTTAAAGAGAACTTCAGAAAAAGAGAGGTAACCACAGAATATGGTCTTGGATGTACATACATCAGATCAAGACATTTCATTTTAATTTCATTCTCTATAATACAGCATTTTTCAGTGAATATGTACCATAGGCCCTCAAACAACGTAGTTTCATTCAATATCATTTTGTTAACATTGTGGAGAAGGGGAAAAAAATCGATTCCCGGCCCAGACCACTGTCTGTGCAGTTGGCATGTCCTCCCCAGGTCTGTGTGCGTTTTCTCAGGTCCTCCGGTTTCCTCCCACATCCCAGAGATGTGCCTGTGAGGTGGTCTCAGTGAGTGAGTGAGAGTGAGAGTGAGTGTGTGCGTGTGTGCGTGTGTGTGTGTGTGAGATAGACACTCTGCAATGGAAGGGCCTCTAGTCCAGGTTTCGTTCCTGCCTTGAACCCTGAGCTTTGGAGGCCTCTGGCCACTCGTGACCCTTGAACTGGAAGAAAAAGGTTGGAAAATAATGATCTTACTTCTTTTTATTAATCTTTCTACACTGTATGTATAGATAAGTATACAGCTCACACTTTTTTCAATATTGACTATTTGAAGTGTTTTGGTTCTTTATTTAGAAGTTTGGTGACATTTTTGTGATCACAGATATGCCAACTCTTGTTTTTGTTCAATTAACCTGTGGCAAAATTGGTTTCATTTTATGTCATTTGCTTAAAGTAAAAATTTCCAAGAACCTATCTACAATGTTAAGTGAGGACTTAGTATATATTAAAGGCATTCACAAATATTATTTAATGGTAATAATATATAAAAATAGGTATCTTAAATGTGACTACTTCTTTCAAAAAAGAATGGTGGCTTTTATCAAAGTATGGCATTGGCCCATATAGCACAAAACAAGCAGAGCATTTTCTCATGCTGCCCCGAAAAACAGCCCTCAATCAAAATCACCAAAGAGCTGTTTTACGACTTCTTCATGAAATCATGGCCTTTACAGTGAGGACACACAGCAACTACTACAATAAACCGCAGTTGCTGTGGTGAGGATCATCACACGTTCTATGATCAGTGGCTGACTGGGACCAACACTAAGGCCACAGTTCTATTACATAAGCGTGGCACAGACCCGCACTGTGGATACTTCTACCCTGGACTATTAACCAAGTTAGTCTCCATTCCTTTACGCCATGAAACTATTATCAGACTTTAAAAATATTCTCTAACTATACACAAAGGCAGATAAACTTGAGGTTATGAAGAGCTAATGTCTATTAGTCTATGATTCTCTGAAAATCTCCCAAGCTCCTTCTCTATAGATATTGACAAGTTAGGATGGGAGAAATTCAGGGGCAGTGCTTGAACGAATATCCCATTCTAACCTCTGGATTTTCTTCTTTAAAGAAATTCTTTATTTTTCAATTGCAGTCGACATAAAACGATATATTAGTTTCTAATGTATAACATAGGGGTTAGACATTTATATAACATACAACTGGATCACATCATAAGTACCCATCTGATGCCATAGTTATTAAAATAATATTGACTACATTCCCTATGCTGTACTTGACATCCTTGTGATTTTTATAACTGGCAATCTGCACATCTTAATCCCTTCCCTTTTTTCACCCAAGCCCACAACATCCCCTCCCATCTAGCAACCATCAGTTTGTTCTCTGTACCTATGAGTTTGTTGGTTTATTTTGTTTAGATTCCATACATAAGTGAAATCAGATAGTATTTATCTTACTCTGACTTACTTCACTTAGCATAATAACTATAGGTCCATCCATGTAGTTGCAAATTGCAAGACTTCACTCTTTTTACAGCTCAGTAAAATTCCACTGTATGTATATATACCGTATCTTTATCCAATCATGTATCGATGGACACTTAGGCTGCTTCCATCTTGGCTACTGTAAATAATGCTGCAATGAACATACGGATATACCTGTCTTTTTGACTTAATGTTTTGGGTTTCTTCGGCTAAATACCCAAGAGTGAAATTGCTGGGTCCTTCTTTTTCTCTTGCTATACAGCCTTTGTTTTAAAGCCTATTTTGTCTGATATTGCTACCCACGTTTTATTTTTGTCACTTCCATTTTCATGAAATGTCTTCCTCCATCCCTTTACCTACTTTCACTGTGTGTCTTTCCACCTGAAGTGAGTTTCTTGTAGACAGCATATGTAAGTGTTTGTCTTGTTATTCCATTCAGACACTCCATGTTTTCTGATTGGAGCATTTAAAGTTATTGTTGATAGATAGGCAGTTCTTGACATTTTGTTATTTATATTTTTATCTTTTTTTTCCCCTTAACATTTCTTGTAATACTGGTTTGGTGACTATAAATTCCTTTAGCTTCTTCTTGTCTGGGAAGCTATCTGTCCTTCGATTCTAAATGATGGTCTTGCTGGATAGAGTAATCTTGTTTGTAGGTCCTTGCTTCAAATATTTTGTGCCAATCCCTTCTGGCCTGCAAAGTTTCTGTTGAGTTATCAACTAACAGTCTTACGGGAGCGCCACTGTAGGTAGCTAACTGCTTTTCTCTTGCTGCTTTAAGATTCTTTTTGTTTTTAAATTTGGCTATTTTCATTATGATGTGTCTTGGCATGGTCCTCTTTTGGTTCATCTTGTTTGGGACTCTGTGTTTCCTAGAAATGTATGTCTACTTCCTTCATCAGGTTAGAAAACTTTTCTATCATTTTTTCAAATAGGTTTTCAATTCCTTACTCTCTTCTTCCAGCACCCCCACGATGAAAATACTGGTACACTTGATGTTGTCCCAGAGACTAAAACTATCCTCATTTTTGGGAGGGAGGTTCTTTTTGCTATTCTGATTGGGTGTAATTGGGTGTTTTCTCCTTCCTTATCTTCCAAATCACTGCTCCGATCCTCTGCTTCAACTACTCTGTTGATTCCTTGTAACACATTCTTCATTCCCATTATTCTACTCTTCATTTCCAACTGGTTCTTCTTTATATTTCCTGCCTCTTTGCTGAAGTTCTCACTAAGTTCACTTGCTCTTCCCCTAAGTTCATTGAGGATCCTTACGATCAGTGTTTTGAGAACTCTGCATCTGGCAGCTTGTTTGTCTCCACTTTATTTAGTTCCTTTTCTGGGGCTTTATGCTGTTCTTTTGTTTGGGGTGTCTTTGTCTCCTCACTTTGTCTGCCCCCTTTGTCTGTCTCTGTGTATTTGGTACAGCTGCCTTGTCTGCAGTCTTGGTGGAGTGGCTTTAGTAGTACAACGTCCTGTAGGACCAAGTGGCACAGCCTCCCTAGACACCTGAGCTAGGCTTTCCAGGTGCACTTCCCTTACCCCATGTGGGCTGTGTACACCCTCCTGTTGTGGCTGAGCTTTGATTACTGTCAGCACCTCACTGTGAAGGATTTACCCACAGGCTGATCAGCTGGGAGGACTGGCTGCAGTCACCATGGAGAATTTGCTGTGCAGGGGCCAACCCCGCAAAGTGGGACTTGCTTCACCAGGGCTCTGGTGCCTATTGAGTCTACCCCTTGAGTGTGTTCCTTGTGGAGGTGCTTGGGTGATGCTTCAGCATGATAGCAGGCTGTCCACTGGGTGCTCTGGCTCTGGGCCTCTCAGGAGGGGAGGCGAAGGTCAGGAGCCATCTGGCATGAGATACAAAGCAATGTGAAGGTGACTGTGTTCTGTGTTGGGTTTGGAGGTGCCTGGGAGAGGCTAAGCTGACAACCAAGATCCTGAGCTCCTAGAGCCAGGCCTGGGGCCACGTAGCAAGAGGTATGGGGTATGCAGAGGGCAGATGCTGCATGTGTGAGAGATTTTAGGAAAGTCAGCAACGTGAGTTAAAACAGGCCATTTGTATCTAATTCTCTATAATGTGCAAATTTCCTCCTTCTCTCACATTTGGTGAACATGTTATTCCTTGCGTATGTGTGTGTTTGTGTGTTAAGCAGCTAAACCTAAACCTCTAGACAACTTCTACTTGGTAACTACAAGATGCTATCAAGTCAGAAGGGAAAACTGGTAGGATCAGAAATCAGCCACATGACCACAAAACCAGGAACTACAACTGTTAATCCTAAATATATTTTTTTATACTTTATATTTTAGACATGGGTTTTTTCCATGTCTAAAACTGATTCAACATTTTCTTATCAAAAACTAGCCAAAACACAGGCTATCAAGATGATTCACTTAATCAGATAATTATAAAATTAACTTATTCAACACAGACTCATTAAACTCCTACTACATGCTAGGCCTACATAAACTAAAAAAAATTAAATAATATGTAAAATAAAGTAAACATAAGCCAACAAAGTACAATACACATATTTTTAAATGCATAAAAATGAATCCACCAAAGAGCTGAAAAGTTTACAGACTACCAAAGATTCAAAGTGAAGTGCAATATAAGCAGGTAGAAATAACTGAACAATGTTTAGTTTGTAGCACTTACGACATGGAAACAATTCACAGTTTAAAACCTGGTCTAAGCAGATGTCAAAGCACAATTTTTTAAAATTCTTAATAAAACAAAAGTAAATTAACCTCACATTTTCTAAAGACTACCAAGAGGCTGGCTTCATGCTTAGTGGTGAAACATGATAAACATCCAGTTGATGTCAGCATTTAGTGAAACACTAGATACATTAAATTCATAAATAAGACAAGATATTCACTATAATTGTCATGTTCTAGAAATTCTAACCAATGCAATTAGTAAGTGAACCATTACGAGATATAAAATCTGGAAAGGACAAAGCAAATTATGTTTAGTTACAAATAAGGACAGCATTCCCAGAAAAGCTAAGTGAATTGGATATAAGACTATTAGAAATACTAAGTGAATTTAATTAAGTTAGCTGATTAGACTTAAGAGAAAACAATCTTCCTAATGTTAACTGCACAGAGGTGAGTTCGAGCAGCACATCACATGAAGAGGCCGTGAAGCCCTGGGTAAGGGCACAGGCAGGGCCACACAGACATGGGTCAGAACTTCACCTCTACTGCTCCGTAGCTGCATAAGCCTTGATAAAGTCATCTAATGTCTCTATATTTTCTCAAGTGTAAAAATGGCAACATAAATGTTGAAAAGTACACAGAGCCTGGTATTTAGCAGTTCAACTAATGTGAAGTAGTATTTATATTATTAATAGTAAAAAATCACATGTCCCTTCCTTAAGTAAAAAGATATCACTAAATATACAGCATATGTACCATATTAACCTTTCCAAAATCCAAAGAATCTTAAAGGTTCAACATATACCTAGCCCCAAAATTTTCAATAAAGGATTGCAGTCCTGTACATTTCTAATGTCTTCATAGGGAAAAAAGAGATTAATTAGAGCTTTTTTTTTTTTTTAAGTCAGCCAGGTCCCAGGCCCCCCACAACTGTGTTTTACAGTTTTAGAGATGCCAGTGGTTCAACAGGAGCCCCCACCAAGGAGCTAAGCACACTCCTTTTCTTCTAGAACCCTAAACTCAGTTAATAAGAACCTAGTCATTAGTAGGACTGTTCACATTAACATCAGCCTCTTCCAGACGACGAGCTCCACTGGCAAAGTATGGACTATGCATTTGTTTACCGCCTTAACTCCTGTACTTACACTCACGTTCTTGTATCAGTGAACTGTAGTACCTGTCACCTTGTACACCTGTATCAGAGACATACTTGCTTAACTCACAATTCAAGTTTTAGTTAATCCCTTGAGTATTATATAGCATTGAATGGGTAGTAACAAAGATACATCAGTTAGGATGTTTTAGATACATGTAACATAAAATCCAAAGCTAGCTGAATTAAGTAAAGAATTTACTGTCTCAGGTAACTGGAAAGTCTAGTGGTATACTATTCTGGGGGACTTGACTAGGGGCGTGGCTTTCCTCTACACACCTCCTCCTGTGCTGACTTCGTTTTCAACTGGCTTTCCTTTTATAGTCTGAAGACAGCCGCCAGGAATTTAATGACTGTACACTTTCACACTGACGTTCAGCAGAAAAAAGTAAGTGCCTTGGTCCCAGCATTTCCAGCAAATGTCCTAAGGTCATTCAACTGATCTGGCTTAGATGGCATGTGCCATGACGGCCTTAGGTTGAGACACATGTTCCACTGCTACAATCTCTTCATAACATGTATCAAAGAAAACACATGAAAGTTGACCTTAGTGATTTAAACCTTTTCTATTACTAAGTACTGCTATTACCAAATTAAAATTGATGAGTCGAACACATCATACAACTTCCCATGTTCTTCAAGTTATTCCCCCATATTTTAAGCACAACCCATCAGGAAAAATAAAAAAGTAAATCCTTCCCTGACTTTTTTTAATTTATTGATTTGAGAGAGAGCGAGAGGCACAATGATTTGTTGTTCCAATTATTTATGTTGATTCTTGTATGTACTCTGACCAGGGATCAAACCCATGACCTCGGTGTATCAGAACGATGTTCTGACCAACTGAGCTAACGGGCCAGGGCTGAATCCTTCTTTGAAGGGTTCAGAATGTGTTACCAGATTACAACACAGGTTTCTGATTCTCCTTAACAGAACAGAAAGCAACAATATAGATTTTTCAGCAAGAAAAAAGAGGCTCTTATTCCTTTTTAAAGATTATAATAGCAGAATTTAAAGAAAAGATAGAATTATACATGAATATCTTAAGTTAGGGGGAAAATGGTTTTGTTTCAGAGTTTTGAAATACAAGCAACTAAATGATCCATTCTGTAACTCAAGACTGCGCTCACCAGATACTAGATCACCACCAAACCTCTTTCTGCCCCAGAGTCTCCCACCCCACCCCCAGCCCCCCAACACACAATTAGATCCTAAGAACAGAGCATATAGGCACTATTTAGGCAGGTTTTTGTGACTGCACATTCCAGAGCCAAACAAATTAATCCTTATTATGCTTCTTACCATCTAGGTCCTTCACTGCTACAATCAGCACAGAAAATAGAAGCTAAACTACTCTGTTTTGCAACAGAGAAGAATGCAAAAGTTATTAGATTGAAAGCCAGTATGCAAATACACAGGACAGGAGCTAATTTTCATGGTAAAGTTGAACAAACACAAAAGGCTGAATCCAAACAACCTTTCTAGGGGAGAATAACCACTGGGAAATGTGTGACACACCAGCCATCTTAAATCAAAAGCCAAACTTCACTCAACCCTAGAAGGAAACAGTGTGGTTAAAGAAAAGAACGAGAATTAAAAGAAAATCTCTGTATTTATTCAATTATGTGGACCGGTTTTTCAAATACTGTTGAAATAATTCAATTCAATAAATACACACTGGTGGTGGTATTAAAAAGACAGTACTAGCACTAAACACAGTAAGGATATAAAAAGAGCCCCTGACTTCACAAAATGTGTAATGTGCCACAAAGGCAACATACACAAACATTACCAGACAGCACAGAACACTGCGAGCAGAAATGCATGTGAGACGAAGACAGTGGGTAATCGGAAAGGGGGGAAACCAAATGAATCAGAATGATTTCCGCAGTGAGTAACAGAGCACCTGAGGGCAAAACTGCTTAAACAACAAGGAAATCGATTATCGCACATTACGAGGATCCCACCACTAGGGAGGTTCTATTAAGTGGGTTCCACCCAGTTCTAGTCTCTGGACCTCGCTTGCCTCTGCCCTCCTTTCCGGAAGGGCATTACCTCCAGGCTAGTAGCCAAGATGAATACAGAAGCTACAAATGTGACATCCTAAAATGTTACTTCCTAAAACAAGCTCTAGGAAGAAGAGGGATCACCTCTTCTTTCTCAAAAGTAAAAAATCAGCCCTGGCTGGTATGGCTCAGTGGACTGGGTGGGTGCCAGCCTGCAAACCAAGGGGTCCCTTATTCAATTCCCAGTCAGGGCACATGCCTGGGTTGTGGGCCAGGTCCCCATTGGGGGGTGGTGGGGGTGGTGTGTGAAAGGCAACCACCACACACTGATGTTTCCCTCTCTTTCTCCCTCCCTTCCCCTCTTTCTAAAAATAAATAAATAAAAATCTTTTTTAAAAAAGTAAAAAATCCTTTCCCAGGAGCCTCTCTCAGACTTCCCGTTCATTTCCCTTTGGCTGAACCTGGGTCTCATATGCCCATCCCTAAAACAATCACTTCCAAAGGCAACGAAACCTACCATAACCAAGATCAGAACAGATGCTGGTAACTCTTAAGACCATCACTTCAGTGTTGGTTGAATATTTCCAGGAAGACAAGACTTGAAGAATGGTATGATTTGGACTGGTGGAAAAAAACAAAACAAAAAAACGGAGACAAAGGAAGGGATGTGCCTAACCGAAGAAGAAAGTGAAACTGCAAGGATACACAAAACACGCTGTTAGGGACAAAGAATTCTCTCAAACTGGACTGCTGTCATTCTCGCCCAAGAGTTAGCAGTCAGTAAATGCTAGGAATGTAGGAGGAGCAGTCCTCTTTTTAAGGAAAGGATTTAAGTTATCCATGGGGGTATTCAGACTCACCACTCCTTATCAATAGTCACCCACTCAGCTGTCTCTGGCTTGAAAACATTCCATACTATGCATAGAGATGACTGCAGACTCACTGTCAGTAGTTGTTCCTTGAAGATGTCTTCTCACTTGGGTTGAGGTTTCACTCAAAAATCCAGACTCACAACTGGCCCTTATCTGCAAATGAAAGCATACAATCAGGAGGCAAAAAGTCGCAGGGTGCAATTCCTGTCCCCCACCTGTAATTAACTGATTCATGTAAAAACTGAACCTAACACACCAGATTCACTAAGCGCCCTGTTCAAACTAAGCAACCTGTATTTCAAAGGTCGTAATGTACTTATTACAGTCACCACCCTTCCCCATCATATGTACATTGATCCTAGGGTCCACAGTACACCAGAGCTCTGCCCACTGGGCAGAATACGACACATTTCTTTACTGAACCCACAAAAGGCGGCCTACACAGCATGTTAAAAGATAGCTAGCTACATTTATCTATCAGAGGATAACATAAAAATCTTGATTTCTGACTTCTCTTGGAAAAAAACAGAAGATGAGGCAATAATGGGCCCATGGAAACACCCTGTCGGAGTGACTAGCAGCTAGTCCTGCAGCTGGGACAGGGTGTGCAGTGCCCCACAGGCGCCGTCACCGCTCATGCGAGCACCTAACCTGGCCCGGTCATCTGTCTGGCCCTGTTGGCATTTGAGCTCCCAAATTCTGCTACTTGTTTATGATAGCTTTCCATCTCTTCCCCCACAGGCAAATAACAATCAAATTCTCTCAACTATTTTTCCAATCTGTCTCTCTCTTCCCAATACCAGAGCCACACTAGTCGAGGTCTGGGCACCACCACCGTAACTAAAAAATACCCTGACAGCTGCTAACTGATCTACTAGTCACGGATATCACTGCCTCCCACTCATTCCCATTTGGGCTAAGACGATCCTTTTAAAATCAATGCCTGCTTTTGTTTTCTTTTTCTAACTTAAAACTCCCTTTTACGACTCACTATTATCCTCAGGAACAGTTCAGTTCCTTAATACAACTTCCAAGGGCCCTTATGATTGGGTCCCCACCTTTCTCTTTAACCTCATTTACAGCCACTTCTACTCAATGTCCAATAATTGTGCCAACCACCCACTCAATTTCTTTCCTGTTCCTCAAAAAACACCAGGGTCGTTTTCTTGTTCACGGGGCATCACACTTGCTGTTCACCCCTGCCTGGCATATTCTTCAGAACTTAACATGGCCATCACTTCCTTCCTGCTTGAGGCACTGTTCCAAGGCATTGTGTTGAAACCAGATAAGTCAGTGTTCATGCTGCCTGTCACTCCAGAACCCGCAAGCAGAGACAAGGATTGAATCTTTATGGGCACTTAATTCAGACCAGCGATCTGAGATAACAGCAGGTTAAGTACCCTCACAAACCACCTTAACATCTTATTTTAAGCCAACACTTTTATAAGGAAAAGAGGGTGTAGATATGGCATTTAGAAAAAAAGGTTAATTGGATATGAGTTGCAGACCAGCAGCAATTTTCCTAGTAATTCTTTATCTGTTGGTCAACAATTCTTTATCTGAACACAATGGCCAGATACCATCCCCATTGCTTGCAAACCCCCTGGGGCACAACAGCTGAATTGCTTGTTGACATCCTGAAGTCATTCATTCCAGTTCCTGGAATGACAGCCTTCCACCGGCATTAATCACTTAAGCTATCAACTAAGGCTAAACTCTTTAACTCCTGAGTTACCCTATCAACGTGCTTCCCTTCAGAGCACTTAACACTGCCGGGACTATCAAGCCTGGCTGCAAGTCCAAATCAGGAGGAAACCTGGGAATTCCAGATTCAAAAATTCAGGAAAGTGGGAACCTGTTTAGAGTGCCATATCCGAAGTGACATTAATAAACTAGAAGGGAAAGCAGGAAAAGTATGTCTGGAAACTGTGTCACACAAGCAAGAGTTAAGGAAACTACAGAGCTGTAGCCTAGCAAAAAGCGAGGTGGAAGATACGACAGACTTCCAACACGAGTAGGCCCTAGCACACAGAATGTGAAAGAGGGAGCAGATTTCCCGTGGGCTGTCGAAGAGGGCAAAACCAAAGTCACTAGGTACAAGTTTCAGGAAGGCAGTACTTTGTTTGAAAAAAAGACAAACCATCTAAAAGGATAACTGCTTATGTGAAAACATAATAGGATGTCTAGAAAAGGGGTGAAAATTCACGGTCACTAGAGGTTTTAAAGACCAGGAGCACTGGACAGATTCCTGCATTTGGGAGAATGTCAGATGTGACAATACCTACAGTCCCAATCAATTCTAAGATTCTGATGTAACAAAGTGAAACATGTGGCCTGACTCCGTGTTCAAGCCTGTGTTCTTCCCACGGCCTGCAGGCTAGTAGCCCCTGCTCTGTCTTGCATGCAGACATGCTAATCACTAGATGGAACTCTGCGTGTAGCTTGAGTTTTCCGAAAGCAGCCCCCCCATTTCCCCCTTTCTGACCTAAAAGAAGCTTGAACTCTATACTTTCTTAAGGTGAGTTTGAGGATTAGGTCTCCCATCTTCCCGATAAAAAAGTCTTTCCTTACTCCAAATTCTGGTGCTTTGAGTTTTGGTCTTTTCAAGTACACAGGCTTTGGACCTCTATGATACTTAAATTCATAAATATTTTAAACATGACTAGGTAGTGGCTCAATTAAAGCACATTACCCCAGCCCATCCTAAAATAAGCATAAGGTCCTAAGACATGAGATTTAATTGCCTGTTTTACAAAGAAATCAGAGGACTTACTCAATATAAAGATAGCTAAATACATTACATTTTCCAACATTAATGAACTTTCTAAAAAAATTATTTCCAGTAAGATTCAAAGTAGGGAGAGTGTCCTAGTTTATCCGATCCTGTATGAAAAGCCAGAGAGAAAACTAGATGCCAATTTGTCAATTTACTCAGATAGAATGCTGATTTCCCAAGGGGTAAAACGACATCAAAAAGGCTTAATGAGGATGTAATAACTTTTACAATGACTTTGTAAATTAATAAATACTTGGTTTCTGATTTATATGTAAGGAAGAAGGAAGAGCAAGGAAGAATTTTAAAAGATTTCCCAATGTTTTACAGAATTAGAATGATAATGTTTACCAAAAAAAAAAAAAATCCACAGAGAGCAATGGGACTAAATAAAAACTCTGTCCTCTCTGCTGTCATATTTGATTTCATCTTGAGGTTAAACTGATCTGGAAAGAAGCCATTTTGCATGAGTGAGAACAAAAATGCAAAGAGAGAATGTAAGTTATCTACACTGCATGATTTTTTAAGAATCACATAAAAATGTCTAGTCACTGTCATCTGTGTTTGGGGGGCAGTTTGAGAGAGAGAGAGAGAGAGATAGGAAGGGAAAGGGACTAAGAGAAACATCGATCAGCTGCGTCTTGTATGTGTCCACACTGGGGACCGCACCCACAACCCAGACATGTCCTCTAACCAGGAATCAAACCGGTGACCTTTTGCTTTGCAGGACGACACCCAACTAAGTGAGCCACACCAGTCAGGGCAGTCACTACTACCTCTAACTCAGTACTATTAAAAATCACCATATTTTCATTCATAACACTTAAAAGGTATTTTCATTAAAACATTTAGCTTTAATAAATATGCTGTACTCATTTGATTTTATTCAGGAAGATGGAATAATGTTCATACACATAGGAAAATTTTTCTAATAAGACTTTTTTAAAATACTTGTAAAACATTACTCACCTTTCCACACGACTTTCCAAAATACTACTGCATACATGGAAAGAAGGCTGTAACAGGGAAGCCACTTAAACTAGAAAGCTGCTGTTGCAGGCTGAATTGTGTTTTTCCACCTTCCTACTCCCTAAAAAGATACATTACAGTCTCAACCCCCAGCACCTCTGAATGTGACCTTGTTCGGAAACAGGGTTGTTGCAGATGTAATTAGTTAAAGAGTAGGGTGGGCCTCGGGTGGGCCTCTAATCCAATGTAGTGGGCATCCTTGTGAAAAGCAAGATGTGTGAAGACAGAAAGACAACAGAAGAACTCCCAGGACGACTAGACATGGCGCCGACTGCCAGCACGCCACCTGAGGCTGGGAGAGGCGAAGACTCATCCCCCACGGGTTCCAGGCTAGCACGACCCTGCTGAGACCTTGACTGTGGACTTTTAGTCTCCAGAACTGTGACAAGACATTTCTGTTTGTTAACACTTCTTTGTGGCAGCCCTAGGAAATTAATACACCTCCCATGTAACTAGAAGAGTGCAAAAAGTCACATGAATCAAAAAGTTACAATCATGATCACTACAATCCATTACCCAATCAAAATGGGATTTGGCCTTGTGTCGGAATGTTCAGCATCAGCAACTTCCCCAGAAGTGAACTCACCCTTCTATTAAATATCCCATTTACTCACTATCTAGGCCAGTAGGTTTTATACATGTGTATGTTTTCCATCATTTTCTAATTGGGTAATCAGTCCCCATATCTTGACTTTCCATCTCATTTATTTACTTTTTTGACTAAGGAGTACATACACACAGTAAAATGAAACAGTACCTCCTCACTTTCCCTTTCCTGTCCACGAACCGTCCTATTCTCCACCATCCAAGATAACCATCATCAACAGTTTACGGATCCTTCCACTGAGATCTATGCATTTATTAAAAATCATGCTGCACTTTTATCACTTTATGTATTTTGGGAGATCATTCTGTATATGCAGAACATATTTTTATTAGTTGTACAGTATTCTACTATATCGATGCATCGTAATAATATTTAACCAATCCCCTACAGATGGATATTTAGGTTGCTGCCAGTATTTATCTGTACCACAAACGGTTACAATGGCTGTCTCTTTATTATCTTTTCGTTGAGCCCTCCCTTTGCCATCCTGTTTATAACAGCAATCCCCTACTCCTTACTCTGGCGGGCCCCATTTGCACCTTTTTCCTCACAGCGCTTTGAGTTATCTGGCTTTCTCTATGTTTTACTCCTTGTTTGTCTTCACTGACTAGATTGTAGGCTCTATGAAAACAGATTTTTGTCTCTTTAGTTTGCAGCTGAACTCCCTATTACCTAAGTGCCTGACACATTGCTAATGTTCAGTATTTATTGAATAACTGAATGGTTTTTTTTTACTACAAAAGAAAAAAAACATAAGAGATACAACATAGCTTCCCTTCAGGGCAAAATAAATCATAGCTCCCAAACTGAGCAGTATTTGTCCCCTTTGTCTTGTATTTTCCATATTGTTTCAAATAAGACTGTTGCACTTAAGTTTGATGCAGATTTTATATAGCCCATGAACCCAGGAGTGTCTCCATTTAAAACAGTCTATTGGGCCAAGGATATTTCCTGATCTTTCTGAATATTAACCCAAATAGTGGGCACTTCACTGAGTCTCTGAACCCTTGGATGTAGTGAAATGACAGTATCTTAACATGCCATTTCTGCTACCAGCTGTGCATTTTCAATCAGCAGAAGAATGACTCAGTGTGGTATTATTTCTGGTAAACAGAGGGTGCACAAATCTCAACTTACCATACTTTGCTGTGTGTAATGTGTCCCCTGTATTAACGCACACCCATGTTTTGTGTGCATTATACACGAGAGTATTATACCCGTGCCATGTAACCATTATACCCATGTACGATGCGCATCCTTCTTTTTCCCTCAAAAATTCGGACAAAAAAGTGCGCATTACCCATGGCAAAATATGGTACTTTAAGAAAGTCAATGTATGTTTAACTTGTGCCAACTGCCTTTATAAGGAAACAGGGCAAGTGGGGTCATTCTTTTGCGAAGGTATCAGTCTGCATTTCAATCAGGCCCTGGCACACTAGGACCTCATAGTAAAGTGGTTGTTGACAAACTGTCCATTGGGAAGGGTAGGGATGAATATTTTAGAAAAATAGGTTCTTACTCATTTTTAGATTGCTAAAAATCTAACAAATCTGCAAATTATACTGTAAGAATATCTTTATGTTCAACATTCAAATTAGCAAGTATATATTATTCATATGATGATCTTTATTTTAAAGAAGCTTAAAAATCAATAGTTTATTTTGAGAACACAACAGAATTGAACACAATTGAATTCCACACGCTTCTGCATATATACAATCTTATCTGTTACCAAGCACCAAATAACCCCAAACTCAGCAAAGGAATCTTTAGGAAAGGTCATGGTCACAAAAACAGCACTTTGAAGGGTTCTTTTTGCTTGAGTAGAAAGGGGAAACATAATATATAAAATCTGTAAGATAACTTAGGTGTAAATTACAATCTTGAGCTTACACACATCTTGAAAATTGTATTTCTAAACAAGATAATTTGTATGATTTTAAAAGACTGTTACGGCCACAAGACAGTAATCTGGAGATTTCCTTGTTAATGAGAAAAAGGAGCATACTTAGGCTGCTCGCGAAGGCTCTCCCCACACCTGAGAGACTTGCGCGTTCACCTGTCCTTTATTCCAGTGTGCGCAAGGCTTTCTTTTTCATATTTAACTCTGGAAAACTGGGTATTTATCTTGGTGCAGAGCATGAGGTAGAGATCAAGTTTTCATTTTTCCTAATTTCTGTATTTTGGCAATTGGCAATCATTTCCACAAATTCTTATTACTACGTTCACTGGTCTGTAGAGTACTTTTTATGAAAACCATGCTGGTTTCACCATAAAGATCAGTTATACAGTTTGTCAAAACAAAGCTTTCAGGGCAAAATAAAAAGGTAAATAAGACAATTTACTTGAAAGACTAAATACACAATACCATCTAAAGCAGAAGATAAGCTAGCTGTTCCCCTAAACTCAAGGGTCTTCTGCGAGGTTTGATACTTTCCAGAGAGTCACAGATCTGAACAGTTTCAAGAAAATCAATGTCACGACCTCCAGCTACTCTTTCCTAAAGCGGATGTGCGCCGGCATCCCTCATTCTCTTTTTCTGCCTCCCCTCCACAGTAGCTCTTCTACATTACGGGAGAAAGTCACACTTCTTACTCATCTCGAACCTCCATATGGCACACACTCTGCTTCAAGAAACCATCCAGGCACTAAATGGGTAACTGGGAGGTAAGAGGAAGAGTCTCCAGTGAGCAAAGCAAGAATCACCAAGCAAACTTGTGGCAAGGCTCCTTGTCTAATCAATCAATCAATCAATCAATCAATCAATCAATGTAAGCTTTAGAATTCAGAAGTGGAAGTAACTGTCTAGCGGCTGTCCAGTGCAGGTGTTGCCAAGTTCACTAAAATTGAAAAGGTCAGACCATTTCCGACAAGAAAACATGCCCAACTGGGTTGGTCTGAGAACGAGGACTGAAAAACTTTACAGCAGTATTTTCATTTAAGGTGAATAAGCAGAACACATAGGGTCACGGGTTAGGCAATATACTCTTTAAAAATATATACATCATACAGTACTCCAGAAGTTATATCTTATGCAACTTTTTCAACTTAAGATGCAAAAACTTAGGTGTCAGTTCTGAAATACAGAAAAGGAGGTACGAAGTTTCTCAGAAACATTTTAGAGGAGGGCACACGCACCGAACGCTGAAAGACTACGTTAACTTGCTGACACGGAGCAGCGGCGGCGCCCAGAGCTAACTGAACAGCAACGGAGCACCACCAGCTCTTCAGAAAGAGTCCATTTGGAGAGCAGCTGCAGGGAATGGGGACCAACGCTTCCACTTCAGTGCCCAAAATGCTCAGACCAGACCTAATGCCTTGCTCCAGGTAGGCAACAGGTATCCCTAAAGCGGAGTTAAATTTCCAGGTCATCCTAACGATGTGTCTTGCAAACAACAGTTGCAAAGTGAACCTACATCCCCAACTTACTCTCAAATGCTTACCAACGAAGAATCCATGTTATCGTATTTGGAAGTTACTTAGCATAAGGCCCTTTAATAAGATGCTCACCATACTGAAAATACTCAACAATCTGACATGAAATATAAGAGGGATATACATATTTTCTGGTGGAAAAGCATACTAACTTGTACTCTCTCTCAAAACTTTATAAGGAAACAAATGTTTTAGAAAGCTTAATATCAAAAAACACATACAACTTCTCATTCTATATTATAAGGGGAAAACTGTAATTACCAGCTCATGCATCCTTTTTATTTTTTTAAAGATTTTATTTATTTATTCTTAGAGAGAGGGGGAGAAAGGGAGAAAGAGAGGGAGAAAAACATCGACTGGTTGCCTCTCACACAGGACGCAACCCAGGCACATGCCCTGACCAGGGGGTCAGACCAGTGACCTTTCACTTTGCTGAGCAACACCTATCGGGGTTCATAAGTCCTTTTTAAAGACTGCCACAGCCTCACCAATGTTAACAAAATAACAAACTGAGGCAGCATGTAGGAAACACTTAAATTATGTATTAATTCAATTCTATAGAAACCCAGCAATTAGGACAAAAAGTAAGAGGATTTTACAGTTACATCCTTTGGCTATATTTCACCTATTCAATCTAGAAAGAAACACACTGCAGTTTCTACAAACATCAGTTTATTTCCAATTGAAAAATATAAGAATTACATCCTGCTTTATGAAAATAACAGAATAGAATACAACAGAATTGTAAAACAGGAAATAGTAGAACTGATGTGCTGCTTTTTGAAAATAGCTCACATTTAAGGAAACAAAAAATTTCTGAACAAATCAAGTCTAAGTTGGGTTTTTTAATCTTACCACCTTTAAGATATATTGCATATAAAGCCTTATCATCTAATAAACAGAAGGCTTCGGCTGAATGTTAGATATGTTAGACTAGTCAAGTAGCACTTGGCATTCACTCTTTCCCACCACTCCCTATACATGCCTTCCTGTACTTCAGGGACAGGAAGGCTAAAACAAAACAAAACAAAAAAACCCTACATATCCCCGAGTTTTCCTTATAGTTAGTATTTGGAATGTAAAGCAGGTTCTGCCAGTAAGAACTCCTCCTCTGAGATTAGGATAGGAAAGTGAGCTGGAAGCTCCTTCTATTGCTGATTTAAGTGGTAATCAATGAATGGCACAAAGAAACAAATGATGAGAAGCCGTCACAGTTAGCCAAACTCTCATCCCTAGATTTAAAGGCGACTCGAAACAGTCAGGGCACCAGACTCAGTATCCCAAGGACTGGTCCCCAGTTTCAGCTTCCCGCCCTCTCAGCTAGTCTTTCTTAACTAAATGTATTTGTCCAGTGGTGGTCCTTGGATTCAGGCTCTTCCAGGCCATCCAATGATGTTATAAATACCAAATTCCCTATACAAAATACCTTTCTGCCTGAAAATCCTAGAGTAGTTCTTCTTCTTATAATAAAATGACAGATACAGTATTGTTCATTAAGTTTAACATATATATTGCCTAGATTCCGCCACACTTTAGAAGTCAAATACGTAAGAATTAGTGTTATTCTATACCATAAGTATTATATAATGTGAAAATGTGAGGTCCATTAAAAAATTTAAAAGTCTCTTAGTTGTAGTCTGAAATAATTTTATTTATAATACAAGGTCTGTCCAGAAAGTATCCAGCCATGCACTATGAAAAATAGACACATTTTGTTAAAGAAGATAAAAGATACAAGAACAATGTACACAGGACAATGACGCCTCAGCCCCCTTTAAAGTAGGCACCTTGGGACCTCACACAGTTCTCCCAATCACCATCAGCTGCCCCACTGTATTTTCCTGAATCCCAATGACAGTCTGAAATCTTTTCCCTTGCGTAGGTGATTTTAGTTTTGGGAACAGCCAGAAGTCACAGAGCACCAAATCTGGGTGATTTGATGTTTCGCAAAAAGACTCTGCATGAGACATGATGCACGAGCAGGTGTGTTGTCATGATGAAGCGGCCAATCACCACCTGCCCATAGCTGTGGCCTTCTGAATCATCTGAATAGTTTACATGGAGAATGTTCAAGCTTAACACAAATTTTTGATGTGGACTCGTCGCTCTGCTCATTTTGAATGTGATGGCCGCACAGCACACACGCTCACTCAATGGCACCTACCGCCCCCACTGACTAGCACAGTGCAGTCCTCGTGACACACGTGCAGTCCAGTCTCCCCTCGGCTGCCAGGTGACAGCGATGCTGCGCAAACCATCCTCCCTGTTTTAACAATGGCTGGGCTTTTATCATTACTGGATCAACATAAAGTAGTAATATTCCTAGTAATAAATGATCTCGCTTTAAATTTATGTCATAAACAATGCCACAGCTGTGGTTATTTTCTTAAAAATTTGCCCTGGCCAGGTGGCTCATCCCACTCGAGCATCATCTCATACAGCAAAAGGTTGTGGGCACGTAACTAGGCTGCCGGTTCTATCCCCAGTCAGTGCGCACACGCTAGTTAGCACTCTGACCATCCGCCCCCTGGAAACACGCAGTGACAAATAACTAACGGGTGATACATGCTGAAGTACCTAATTTGACCATTCCTCTTTACTGAACATTCGAGCAATTTCCAACTGTTTTTTAATGCAAGGAATGCTTCGCAGAATGTTTTTCAAAAGAAAGCTTTTTTAAGGCTAAACAAAACACAGTGTATTCGTACAACCAATGATTATTCAGCTATTAAAAGGAATTGAGTACTAATGCATGCTACGACAGGGACGAACCTTGAAAAGTATGCTAAGTGAAAGAACCCAGTTAAAAAAGGCCATACATTTCCTGTACCGCTGGTGGAAGTGTAAGACTGTACAATCAGTTTGGGAGACAATATAGCAGTTTCACTTACAGGTATGTGACTACGATAAATTGAAACATACACCCACACAAAGTTGTACATGAATGTTCACAGCAGTGCTATTCTTAATAGCTAAACTTTGGAAACTAAACAAATATCCATAAACTGATGATTGGGTAAATAAAATGTGGTATATTCATACAACTGGATAATATTTAGCCACAACAGAGAAGGAAGCACTGATACATGCTACAACAAAGATGCACCTCGAAACACCGTGCAAAGTGAAAGAAACCACTCACCAAAAGACACGTAGTATACGACCCCATTTATGTAAAATGTCCAAAAGAGGCAAACCAAGAGACACAGAAAATAGATTAGTGGTTGCCTGGGGCAGGGAGAAAAGAGGAATGTGGAATGACTGCTAATTTATTTTTGGGATGATGAAAATATTCTAAAATTAGATAAGAGTGACCGCTGCACAACTGACTTACATACTTTAAAAAAGTGAACTATGATATGTAAAATTAGGATTTTGACGCAATAAGCAATTCTCTGACACGAGCTTGGTACCCAATAATTCATCTCAAATCTGACATTAGCTACTTAGATAACATCGAATCTCACAGGTCAAGGGCTTGGCCCTACAAGACTACAGCTTTTCCCCTTCAGAGGCCAATCATTCATCCAGGTTGTCACCCGTGATTCTTTTTATTTGTTTGTTTATTGGGGGCAGGAATGCTACATTTTTTTCATTTTTTAAATACATTTGATTGATTATGCCATTACAGTTGTGCCACTTCCCCCCTTCATTCCCCTCCTCTCCGCATTACCCCCTCCCACCCACACTCCCCACCTTTATTCATGTCCATGTGTCATAAGTTCTTTAGCTTCTACATTTCCCACACTACTCTTGCCCTCTCCCTGTCTATTTTCTCCCCACTGTCTATGCTACTTATTCTCTGTACCTTCTCCCCACCCTCTCCGCCCACTCCCCTGTTGCTAACCTTCCATGTGACCTCCATTTCTGTGGCTCTGCTCCTGTTTCAGGTGTCCCGCTTAGTCTGCTTTTGTTTTAGGTGTGTATGTTAATAACTGAATTTGCTGTCCTTTTATTGTTCATATTTTTATCTTCTTTTTCTTAGGTAAGTCCCTTTAACATTTCATTTAGTAAGGGCTTGGT
>PVKM010015937.1:0-27370 GCA_004027735.1 Carollia perspicillata | reverse complement strand
TAACATTCATTTGTTTTCCTTCAAGTCTGTGCTTATTATTTCACTAGATTTTTTATTTTAGTTTATTTCATTTTTTGCTCTTCATTCTTTTACTCCATTTTACCTTCTCCTCTCCTCTTCTTATTTTTGTTTTAAATTTTACTTTCCCTCTCTCTGTGACTTGTTTCTGTTCTGCACTCTTACTATGGCTCCTCCTTCCAGACTCTCAAAATGATTTTTCTTGTCATTTGTCATCTCACATTCTCTTTTCTAGTCTTAAAATATCCTATTCTCTCTCCACCTTTATTAGTCTTTGCTCAGTGATTGTTACTATGGTGGTTATTACTGCATTTCTTCTATTTTATTCCTGTATCATCACTATTTTTGTATTTCAAATCACAAATTTTAACATTCTACTCTCCTACTCCATTTTGCCCTCCTTCTGCCCTTTCTTTTTTTTTTACTTATACATTTTATTTTTTCTCTGTCTTAGCCTTACTTTCACTTCTCACTCTTAGTATTTAGTCTCCCTCTATCCTCTCAAAATCACTTTTCTTTCCTCTATCATTTCATAAGCTTTTCTCTCTTTCTTTTTTCCTTCTTATTCCCATGCTACCAGTATTAATCTTTGCTCACTTGTTGTTGATATTGCTGCAGTGGATCTTTTCCTCTAATTTGGTTCCTAATGTTTTCACTATTGTTAACAAAATTTTTTAAATTTCATACAATACTCTTTCTTTTTTTTACTCCATTTTACCCTCTTCCCCATCCTTTTTTAATTATGATATAAATTCTATGTTCTTTCTTTCTTCAACTTGTTTCTATTATTCTAATTATTTCTCCTACTCTAATTATTTCTCCTCCCCCTACCCTCTCAAAATCACTTTTCTTCCAGTTAGTCAACTCATATTCATTTTTCCTTTCTTATAATAGTCTTAATCTATTTACAACTTCATTAATATTTGCTCATTTGCTGTTGATAGTGTGGTGGTGGATGGGGTTATTCCTTTGAGTGTGAGTTTTGTTTCCTGGCTTATTTTATGGTTTTTGGAGCACCTGCACAACAGCATAGTAGATGTGGTAGGCAGTGTGACTCTCAGACAGTCAGCCAGAGGAAGAACGTACCAAAAAATGACCCAACAACTAAAACCCAAGTAAAACAAGAGAGCCCACATGAATAGCATAAAGGGCATCCCAAGAACATCCAGTACAGGAGTTCGAGGAGAGTATACCACTGAGCCCCACAGGTGTTCTACCACAGAAGATCACACCATGAAAATGGAGAGTCAGATCAAATCAACCCAATAAGCAAGAACAAAAAAGAAGAGTCACCTAAAATGGGGAGACAAAAAAACAGCACCCAATCAAAAGGAGGAATCCCCAGAAAGAATGCTAAAAAAAATTGAGGCAAGCAATGTATCAGACATTGAGCTCAAAATAATGGTTTTAGGGATGCTTAAGGAGCTCAGTGAGAACTACAAGGAACTATGTAAACTACAAGGAACAGACTGGGAACTCCATCAGCATTAAAAAAAGACATAGAAACTATCAATTAGAACCAGGAGTAAATGAAGAATAAAATATCTGAAATGAAGAACATTCTATAAGGAATTAAAAGCAGGCTAGATGAAGTGGAGGACCAAATCAGTAAGCTAGGAAAAAAAAAAAAAAAAACAGACAGAGCAACCAAATGCAAAAAACTCAGAAAGAACAAAGAGGGCTTAAAGGAGCTAAAGGACGACATGAACCATAATAATACTCATATAATAGTGATACCAGAAAGAGAAGAAGAGTAGCAAGGGGTAGAAAACCTGCTTGAAAAGTAATAACAGAAAACTTCCCTAACTTGATGAGGGTAAAAGTCACACAAATTCAGGAAACACCAAGGGTTCCAATCAAGATGAACCCAAAGAAACCCATTTGAAGACAAATCATAATTAAAATGGTAAAATTTAAAGACAAAGGGAGAGTCTTAAAGGCATCAAAGGAGAAACAGCTAGTAATATACAAGGGAGCTCTGATAAGTCTATCTGATGATTTCTCAACAGAAACACTATAAGCCAGAAGGAAATGACAAGAAGTATTCCAAGTAATGAAAAGCAGAGGCCTGCAACCAAGACTACTCTATCCAGCAAGTCTCTTGTTTAAAGTGGAAGGCAAAATAAGAAATTTTCCAGAGAAAAAAAGGCTAAAAGAATACATCACCAACCAAGCATTGCAAGAGATACTAATGGGACTGCTTTAAGAAGATGAAGAAAAAAGAGGGGGTAGGAAACACAGGTACAAAGGGAAAAAATGGCAATTAATAAGTACCTATTAATAATAACCTTACATGTAAATAGGTTATGTGCTCCTATCAGAAGATTAACTATAGCTGAATGGATAAGTAAATGTGACCCACATATATGCTGCCTGCAAGAGACCCATCTCAGAACAAAAGATCTACACAGATTAAAAGTGAAGGGATGGAAAAATATTCCAAGCAAACAGACATGAAAAAATAGCTGGAGTAGCTATACTTGTATCACAGAAAATAGACTTCTAAACAAAGCCCTTAAAAAGAGATGAAGAGGGTCACTATATAATACTTAATGGAATAGTCCATCAAGAAGATATAGCCCTTGAAAACATATATGCATTCAACATAGGACCACCTAAATATAAAAAGAGTATTTCAGAGGACTTTGAGAAAGATATCAACAATAGCACACACAAAGAATTTTAACATCCCATTGTTAACAGTGGACAGATCTTTCAACGAAAGAATCAACAAGGATATTGTGGCATCAAAAAACACCCTATAATGATGTATACAGAACCTTCCACCCCAAAGAATTAAAATATACATTCTTTTCAAATGCACATGGAAATTTTTCAAAGATAGACCACATGGTAGGATACAAAACAAGCCTCAACAAATTCAAGAAAATTGAAACCATGTCAAGCATCTTCTTGGATCACAATGGCTTGAAACTAGAAAACAACCACAGGAAATAAAAACTCAAAAGCATTCTAATACACAGATTATGGATAATATGCTATTAAATGTGAATAGATTAAGAATTAAATCAAGGAAAAAATAAAAAATTATCTGGAAACAAGTGAAAATGAACACAGAACAACCCAAACCCTATGGGACACAGCAAAGGCAGTCCTGAGAGGGAAGTTCATACAAATACAGGCCTAACTAAAAAAGATAGAAAATTCTCAAATAAAAAACTGAGGCCTAAATCTACCAGATGTAGAGGAAGAATAAAAAACAAAGCCCAGAGTGAGTAGAAGGGAAAAAAATAATCAAGATCGTAGTAGAATTAAATGACAAGGATTCTAAAAAAAAAAATCAAATGATCAATAAATCCAGGTGCTTGTTCTCTGAAAATAAACAATTAACAAGCCTTTAAACAGACTCATCAAGCAAAAAAGAGAGAGGATCCAAATAAATAAAATCATACACAAAAGAGATGTTACAACCAATACCACAGAAATACAAAAAGACTGCAAGGAATTATAATGAACTATATGCCAAGAAAACCTGGGTAACCTGGGTAAAATGGACAAGTTTCTTGAAACATACAATCTTCTAAAACTGAATCAAGAAGAAGCAGAAAGTCTGAACAGACCAATAACAAGAGTGAAATAGAAGTGGTAACCAAAAAACTCCCAGCATGCAAAAATCCTTGACTGGATAGTTTGACAGGTGAATTTTACCAAACATTTAATGAAGAACTAACTCTTATCCTTCTCAAACTATTCTAAAATTCAAGAAGAGGGAAGACTCCAAAACTCTTTTTACAAGGCCAGTATTATCCTAATATCAAAACCAGATAAAGACATAACAAAAAAAGAAAACTTCAGGCCAATATCACTGATGAATATAGATGCTACAATCCTCAACAAAATATTGCCATCCTATAGGCAGCAATACACTAAAAAGGTCATATACCATGATCAAGTGGGATTTACCCCAGAGATACAATGATGGTACAATATTTGCAAATTAATAGATGATTGATTTAGTCAATCCACATAAAAAATAAAAGACAAAGATCACATGATCATATCAATAGATGCTGAAAAAGCATTTGGTAAAGTACAACGCCCATTTATGATAAAAACACTCAGCAGAGTGGGAATAGAGTAAGCATACCCTGACATATTAAAGTCCATATACAAGAAACCTATAGCCAACATCATATTCAATGGGCAAAAACTGAAAATTTTCCCCTTCAGATCAGGAACAAGACAAGGTGTCTGCTTTTACCACTTTTATTCGACATGCTATTGGAAGTTATAGCCACAGCAATCAGACAAGAAAAAAAAAAGCAAAAGTCATTCAAATTGGAAAGGAGGAAGTAAAACTGTCATTATTTGCAGGTGACATGATAGTGTACATAGAAAGCTGTACAGTCTCCACCAAAAATCTACTCAATCTAATACATGAATTTGGCAAAATAGTATGATACAAAGTCAATATTCAAAAATCAAATGCATTTTTGCCCACCAACAAAGAAATATCAGAAACAGAAACTAGGAAAAAAATTCCATCTACTATAGCAACCAAAAAAATAAAATATTTAGGAATAAACTTAACCAAGAAGGTAAAAGACTTGTACTTGGAAAACTGCAGAACACTGAAGAAAGAACTTAAGGGGGATACAAATAAATGGAAGCATACACCATATTCATGGATTGGAAGTATTAACATCATCAAAATGTGCATACATACCCAAAGCAATTCGTAGATTCAATGCAATCCCTATTAAACTAACAATGGCATCTTTCCCAGATCTAAAACAAATATTTCAAAAATTTATATGGAACCAAAAACAACCCTAAAGAGCCTCAGCAATTTTGAGAAAAAAGAACAAAGTAGGAGTGATTACAATACCTAATATCAAACTATACTACAAGGCCACTGTAAACAAAACAGTCTGGTACTGGCATAAGAATGGATACATAGATCAATGGAACAGAATAGAGAGCCCAGAAATAAACACATGTCTCTATGGTCAATTAATATTTGACAGAGAGAGTAGGAGCATAGAATGGAGTAAAAACTACCTCTTCAATAAATGGTGTTGGGAGATCTGGACAGTTATGTGCATAAAAAATGAAACTGGACCACCAACGTACACCACACCCAAGAATAAAATCAAAATGGATAAAACACTCAAACATAAATCACAACACCATAAAAAACCTAGAGGGAAATATAGGTAGGAAAATTTCAGATATCCCATGTAGCAATATTTTTTCAGAGATATCTCCTAGGGCATGGGAAATAAAGGAAAAAATAAACAAATGGGATTGCATCAAAGTAAAAAATCTGCACAGCTAAAAAAACCATCATCAAATTGAAAAGGGAACCAGCCATATGGGAAAACATATTTGTCAATGATATCTTAGACAAGTATTTGATCTCCAAAATATATAAAGAACTCATACAACTCAATATCAGGAAGACAAAAAATCCAATTAAAAAATAGGCAAAGAACCTGAACAGAAACTTCTCCAAGGAGGACATACAGAGGGCCCAGAGACATATGGAAGTATGTTCAACATCACTAGCCATCAGAAAGATACAAATTAAAATCACCATGAGATACCACCTCACATTGGTCAGAATGGACCTACATTAATAAATCGACAAAAAACAAGGCCTGGTAAGGATGTGGAGAAAAGGGATCCCTGTAGGGGCCCAACGGCCATAAGGGGTTAAGGAGAGGGTTTCTCACCGCGGGAGTGGTGATAGAGACCTGGTTTCTAGCCTCAGGTTGTTTTGGGCTCTGACCGCTTCCTGACCTTTGGATATCTGGTTGTTCCCATGCGCAAAAAGAAAACATGGCCTTCTTGGCAGGTGCAAGGAAGTATGCGTTATGAGAACCTCGTCCTGTGGGAATTTGTAAGCTTTATCTCAAGGACATGACTGTTATACGCCCTGTAACTCTTGAGGTGCTGTGTTTAAAAGCTTTAGTCTCCTTCAATAAACTCGCCATTACCAACAGAGTCTTGGCCCTCTCCATCATTCAATCCTTCACCCTGACTTACGACCCTCTGCCACAGCGGGCTGCAGCAGATCCCTAATACACTGTTGGTGGGAATGCAGACTGGTACAGCCACTGTAGAAAACAGTATGGAATTTTCTCAAAAAACTAAAAATGGAACTGCCTTTTGACCCAATGATTCCACTTCCGGAGTTATACCCTAAGAATTGTGAAACACCAATTCAAAAGAACCTATGCATCTCTATGTTCATAGTTGCATTATTTACAATAGCCAAGTGCTGGAAACAGGCTAAGTGCCCAAGAGTAAATCAGTGCATCAAAAAACTCTGGTACATTTACACAGTGGAGTACTGCACACTAGAAAGAAATAAGGAACTCCTACCCTTTGCAACAGCCTAGATGGAGCTGGAGAATATTGTGCTAAGTGAAATAAACCAGTTGATGAAAGACAAATACCATATGATCTCACTTATCAGAGGAACCTAATGAACAAAACAAACAAATAAGCAAAATTGAACTAGAGGCATGGAAATAAGGAACAGACTCACAGCAACCAGAGGGGAGGATGGAAGGGGATAAGGTTAGAAAGAAGGGGAAAGGAGTAATCAAGGAACATGTATGAATGACCCATGGACCTGAACAATAGGGTGGGGATTGACTATGGGAGTGGGGATTGGGCTTGGTGAAGGAGGGCAAAGGGGGAAAAATGTGACAACTGTAATAGAACAACAATAAAATATTTAATATTTTATTAAATATCTTTGGGGTACACAACCAACTGTCTTCTTAGATTGCTGACCATCTGAATAAAGCACCCATAAAAATTCAATCCTTGTCTGTACTTATTGATTCTAGTAGTTACAGGTAGCATGGATGTTGACTTTTCCAGTTTCAATCTGACGAAAGAAACTGTTAGAAAACAGATGGCTAAAGAACTTTTGTTTATTTTTTATTATTTTTCATTTTAATCTTTTTAAGTTCCAAAGGATTCAAAACATGCTTATGACCTACTTTTTTTAAGGCAGTAAAGGGAAGCTGACCCAAAAGTGCTAGGGATAAATCTATTTAATCAGTGTTTAGATTTGATCTACTGAGTTCCTGATAGTCTTTTAATTGTTCAGGATAAAGCATGACACACATTTTAAAATAATCTTTATTATGTGAACCTCTTTTCTAAACAATAACACTGTAAACTCAGCTGTACTGGTCTTGAGTCCTCGAGTGAAATTCACTTTGGTGCCAATTTATGGAGAGCATTCTATTTATAATCTTCAGAATCTAGAGGATATCTTTTATCCTTTACAAGTATACTTAAAGTAATGGAATAAGAGTTTTCTTTTGACACCCATTCTTCCACTCCTGAATGTCAAACCTCTAGTTTTATTTTTTTTGGAATATACTCTCTATGGTCAGTGATCCCTGACACCCAGGTACAGTTTTACTCCCAGGGGATATTTCAAGTGCCTGGAGATACATTGGATGTCACAAGTGCCTGGATGGGAATGGGAGTCATGCTCCTCACATCTAGTGGGTAGAGGCCAGCTAAGTATCATACAATGCTGCTAAGTATTATAAAATGCATGGGAACAGTTCCCTCAACAGAGAATTATCCAGCTCAACATGTCAATAGTGCTGAGGGTTAAGAAATGCTGATGCATGATTTTTATCACTAGTATCGATGAAATCAAATGTGCCCAACAGGCAGTTTTTAGTATTTTTAAAATAAGATTACCCTTTATTTTCTTATTTTTTAAGTAGATTAAAATATTAATTGGGAAGTCAATGATTTCCTCAATGAAGACTCCTAGCATCAAGATTCCATTACCAACCTTTCCAAATATCCTCCCTATTTTCATCCCTGAGAAAGCCATGTAGTTACAACTGTGAAAGATCTACCAGGAGAGTCTACATGGAAATCTGAAGCTGGCCCCTTCTCTGGGACTTTAAAGAAAAGACTGTTGATTTTCTAGAGTTCTTTATTTTTTAATGGGCCACATACTGTTGTGGTAAGTTTTTATTTAAAAATGACCACATAAATAAATGCTGGCTCAAATGAAATCATCAAGTGTCCACTATTTTTAGTGTCCCTGAGATGTGGGTCAACGGGAATGAAGCACAAGTCAGTCTTCCTGGTGTTACCTGACAATGATGTTCTATGAACAGGAGGTGCTTGATACATGCTCACTCGCCAATTTTTCTTAAGAATGGATTATTCCAGAAGCTGACCCTATGACAGAAATGAGATATAGCTGAGGGAGTGGGGTAAGAAAGGCAGAAAACAGAACAAGGCCAGGTAAGGGTGAGATCTCAGGTACAGCTCCAGCCTCGACATGACCCCGCAGGGATTGCTGGAGCAGAAACTACACCTCAGATCTCATCCCATGTGAAGGAAAAGGAGCTGGGATTTTATACATGTCCATCATTGGCTTTTATGGGTGAAGGGGGGAACTCTCAGGCACTTTGGCTTTCCATCCAGGGTGGGAGCTGCAGTTCCCACATGCACTCCCCTAAAGAAAGTCCCATGTGAGAAGAGTTCAGAGTCAAGGAGCAGGAGCTGGTAATTATAGAGATGTGAGAAAATCTGTGACTTCCACTGTCTCATAGACTTGATGTGAGGCAACTCATGCAGTCCATGGAATCTGAAACTTTCATTCATTCAGTCAGCAGTCATTTAGTGCACATATTTTGAATTTTGACTGTGTGCTGCAAACTGCACAGTGAGCTGGAGATGAAAGGTGTAAGGAAGTGGATATGACAGGCAATAGCAACACAGTGCTGGTGGTGAACAGGGCAGGGCAAGCAATGGATTGGGGGAGACACTGATCAGCCTGGTAGAGGTGGTCCTGGACAAGACAAGGTTGAGCTTGAGACTTGAACAATAAGAAGGAGTTAACCTGAGGAAAATGTCAAGTTCAAGTTTGGGCAACAGGATCATGAAGGCACCGAGACCAAGAAGATGACACCCTGGATGACACTTTGGGAGCAAAAAAGTTGAAAGAATAAGAAGCAAAAAAGAAGCATGTGTTAAAATGGGGAGTCCTTATCAAATACTGGTAGGCTTTTTCTTCCCTGAAGTTAGAGGCATCACTGCAATAATCCCTGTGAACAGCATCATTGGAGAGGAATTTATAATTTTCCCAGCCTGTGTGTCAGTGAGGATCAGGGAGCTCTTGAAAACCATTAGGTCAGAGGGTTTGGACCAGCTGAGGAACATTATCAGTGTGGAATATTGCCAGAGGTGAGCTGTCTTAGATAGGCAGGAATAAGGGCAAACAGAGTCAAACCCCCAAACTGCCACTCTCAACTTAACAGATGAGTAGTGTTCATGGATACTTAGCACCACAGCAGGGTTCTGAAGACCTTATGCTAAGACACCTCAACCCAAGTCACTGGATCTAAGGGCAGCTGAAGACACAGAGGGCTTGGGGACAATGGCTTTTTACCAAGTGGAATAGAGGTACTTTACTACTATAAAAACTAGTAGTGCCCCATAGCTGTACATGAGTTGAACATATATAAATGAAGGGAGATGGATATAAGACTTTAAAAGCCATATAGTTATTTCTAGTCCCTGCTTTGGGTAAAAACACAGGTGAAGGAAACATTTTATTTTTCTCTTTACTAAAAAAAAAGCCTTAATGCAATGTAACCATAGTATTACAGGCTAAATGTAATACTGGGAGCCACTGCCACTCAGCTGAAGCCAATTAGGAACCATGTGGGAATGCAGGCCTAGTATTGCCAGAATGTCTGGTTTTTCAAGGGAGGCCAGAAATTACAAAATTTCATAGATAGCTCCTGATTTTTTAAATGTTGGCTGCCAATTCAATTTTTTTCAACACTGTGTGCACCAAACAAAATACATCTGTGGACTGAGTTTGGCCTATGAGCCTCCAGTTTGTAAGCCTCTATCTCTTCAAAGAGCCTAGGCCCAGGTTCCTTTACTCTTCTCATTGCTGCACTCTTCCTTCATTTCCTAGATTCCCAGAGGCTGATGGACCAGACTGGTTAGTTTCCTGCAGCTGAGACAGTCATTGTTTCTTGCACTAGTGGTCAAATCTGACACAGGTGCCAAGGGACATGACACATGTTATTTGAATGGCAGAAATGTTTAATCTTCTCATGTTGACATTCTTGAGAGGGAAATGATCAGGGCTGGTAGAGATTTCATACCTGAGCTTAAGACAAGGACAGTCAATCATGGTTGCTTCATAAAACTGGAAAATCTGTCACTGATGTTCTTGGAGATGGTAACAAAATACTCAAGTGACCTATACAGGGCCATGTAGCTTCCTACCTACCTTGATTTATCAACCTTCTCTTTCAAATATTTCACTCTTTTGTGAGCCATTTCCACTCTATGGGTGAAGACAACATCTTGCTTTAAAGTAGGCATTTAGAGAAACTAGAGCTATAAAACAGCGGAATCTTGTCACACGTGTGCTCAGTGTACTCAAATTCAGCTGGGTGAGTTTGGCTTCCTTCACTCACCCTTCAACCCATCAATCTTGACTCTGGTCTCTACTATCTCAGGAAGAGAGAAGCCACAGCTTATATGCAAAAGAAATGAAAAGAACTTAATTCTTCAGTTTTGATTTTCCTAGAGTTTGTGTTCTGTTGATTTAATGGATTTAACAATTAATGGATTTTCAAGAGAAATTTTGAATATGTATAACTTTTAAGCTTATTTTCTAATTTTAAAAGCTGATTTCTTCATAAGATGAAACTTCTCAACAATTATCATAATACAAGCATTATGGTAATAATAGTTCTCATTTATTACCTTCTGTGTGCCAAGCACTGAGCTAACTGCATTATAATGTAAAACTCACATGCTTTACCTTAATCTTTCCAGAAACTCTATATTTATAGGCACTATAATTATTTAGTTATTTCCATTTTGTAGATGAAGAGGCCCATATATGCATACCATAATTAGTCTTAGGTCATGTGACTATATGTGACAGAGTCAAAATTTACACTCATTCACCTGACTTAAAAGCATACATGTTTTGAAGGGAATATTAATAGTTATTCCTTTATCAATGGTGGTAAACAGTTATTATTTATTTAATAACAATAATAATTATTACAAGCTCTTACTAAGAAAATGTACCTAGCAGTGAACTAGGTGATAAAGTACAGTCTTGTCATGTTGGAGTCTTCAAGCTTTTTGAAAAAACAAAGATGTGAATAAATGATTGAAGTACACGATGAGAGCTAAATTAGAGTAATAATTTTTTTAGTTTCTTTTCCATGTGTACTGCCATCAGTCCCAGCTCTCAGCTGTTATACTATTTGGAAACTCTTCAAATCTCTGGAGAAAGAATCTTTACTGGCAAGTTATACCTCTGAGCAAGCCAGGTAGCATCTACTCACCATTCTTAATTAGTTTTCCCAAACTTGTTAATAATCATGGAGTCTGCAACTTAAAATCTAATTGTTCTGACATCATCCACAGAGATTTCCTCCTGGGGCACAATTTCCTATTGTCCTCATAGTTCAATTTCTACTCTTGTTACTGAGAAGACTGCCAGGCATTAGGCAATAGTCAGACCACTGAGAGGCTTTGATACAGTGGTTCTCCTTTCTCTCTGGAATCTAGCTAATAGTCCAACATGATGGAAGTACGCCTGCAAAGAGTGTGCTGTCAAAACCACTGAAATAACATGAAGCCCATCAGAAAAACCCTCTCATACATTTCAGGCTTTGTGGCTTTATGCATTTTGAATTTTAACCCCTTATCAAATACATGGTTTGCAAATACTTTTCTCCCACTTAGTAGGTTGCCTCTTTATTTTATTGGTTGTTTCTTTTTTTAAATTTTATTTTAATTGTTGTTCAAGTACACTTTTCTGTATTTTACTCCCATCCCAGTCCACCTCCCTAGTGCTCCCCACCTCCCTCCCATTTCCACCCCCCTTAGTTTTTGTCCATGTGTCCTTTATACTTGTTCCTGTGACCCCTTCCCCTATTCCCCTGAAATCCCCTCCCCTCTACCCTCTGGTTACTCCAGCCTGTTTTCTGTTTCAATGTCTTTGGTTATATTTTGCTTGTTTGTTTGTTTTGTTGTTTAGGTCTTGTTAAAGGTGAGATCACATGGTATTTGTCTTTCACTATCTGGCTTATTTCACTCAGCATAATGCTTTCCAGTTCCATCCATGCTGTTGCAAAGGATAGGAGCTCCTTCTTTCTCTCTGCTGCATAGAATTCCATTGTGTACATGTACCAAAGTTTTTTGATCCATTCATTTACTGATGGGCAACTAGGTTGCTTCCAACACTTGGCTATTGTAAATTGTGCTGCTGTGAACATTGGGGTGCATTGGTAATTTTGGATTGGTGTTTCTGGGTTCTTAGGGTATAAACCTAGCTGTGGAATTGCCAGGTCAAAAGGCACATCCATTTTTAGTTTTCTGAGAAAATTTCATACTGTTTTCCATAGTGGTTGTACCAGTCTACACTCCCACCAACAGTGCCCTAGGGTCCCCTTTTCTCACAACCTCTCCAACATTTGCTGTTTATTGCTTTGTTTATGATGGCCATTCTGACCAGTATCTGAAGTGGTATCTCGTTGTAGTTTTAATTTGCATCTCTCAGATAGCTTGCGATATTGAACATCTTCTCATGTGTTTCTAGATCCTCTGTATGTTCTCTTTGGAGAAGAGTCTATTCAAGTCCTTTGACCACCTTTTAATTGGATTTCTTGTCTTCTTAGAGTGGATTCGTGCAAGTTCTTTATATATTTTGGAGATTAAACTTTGTCTGAGGTATCATTGGCAAATATGTTTTCCCATACGGTTGGTTCTCTTTTAATTTTAATGCTGTTTTCTTTGGCCATGCAGAAGCTTTTTATTTTGATGAGATCCTATTTGTTTATTCTTTCCTTTATGTCCCTTGTCCTAGGGGACAAATCAGTAAAAATGTTGCTGTGTGAAATATCTGAGATTTTCATGTCTATGTTCTCCTCTATGACTTTAATGGTGTTCTGGCTTATATTTAAGTCTTTTCTCCACCTTGAATTTATTTTTGTGTATCATGTAAGTTGGTGCTCAAGTTTCATTTCTTTGCATGTAGCTGTCCAGTTCTCCCAACACCATTTTTTGAAGAGGCTATCTTTATTCCACTTTATGTTGCTGCCCCCTTTGTCAAATATTAATTGACCATAGAGACTTGGGTTTATTTCTGGGTTCTCTATTCTGTTCCATTGGTCTATGTGCCTGTTTTTATGCCTGTACCAGGTTGTTTTGATTACAGTGGACTTGTAATACAGTTTTGTATCAGGTATTGTGATCCCTCCTACATTGCTCTTCTTTTTCAAAATTGCAGCAGCTATTCGGGTTGTTTATGGTTCCATATAAATTTTTGAAGTGTTTGCTCTATGTCTGTGAAATATGCCATTTGTACTTTAATAGGTATTGCATTGAATCTGTAAATTGCTTTGGGTAATATGGACATTTTGATGATGTTAATTCTTCCAATCAATGAACACAGTATATGTTTTCATTGCAACACATGTTTTGAAAGGTGAAGCCATTCATTTCCCCATGGTCTCACAGTTGTTTGTGTTGGACTGGATTAAAACCCAACTCTGGAGGATTTAATTGCCTAGGCATATTTGATTTGTGTCCCACAATTCTCAGGATGGTAACCCATAGGCCAAGTTGAGTCTACTGACAAGTTTTATTTGGCTAATTTTGTATACTTAAAATACTTGAAGTTTTTTTCAACATGTAAAAATTGGGATACCTTTACAGGAAAAATTCTAGATTTCCAATTTCTCTTTAAAGTATTAGAGGTTGTGCAATATATCCTACATGGCACCATAACTGAAACTAAGTGGTGGACACTTTTAACCATATGGTATACACACTCACTCCAGCCACCTAAGTCCCAGCTTCCCTGTTATCTTACACCCAAACCCCTATATCCAAAGGCCCTGTAGATATTTGACTATGTGTCCCCAAATCTGTGACTCCCAGTGTATTCTAACATACACCTTTATGTTTCCTCTATGCCTTTCCTTTTTACCCATCCATGCAATAATTTTAAAGAGTGATATATACATCTAGTTTAATTTACTGCTTTATTTTTTATTTTCTAGATCTCTCTAGCTGAATTATTTTCAATACAAATGAAACCAATCTTTCTTCTTTCAATAGCTATGTTATATTTCATCTAATAATTATTTTATTCATTGTTTAATTCCTTAGAATCTCCATTTCTAAAATTCACATGGTGCTAAGCCTTAAAATATTCGGTCTCTCCTATGGTGTAGTTTTGAGCTAACCTGTCAGGGTGTATCAATTGTTTTCCACAGTTTGGAGTTGTTTTTTTTATTAATCTTACTTTTTTGTTTATTTTTTATTGTTGTTCAGGTAGGTTGTCTTCAATTTCCCCACACCGCTCGCACCTACCCCACACATCCCCACTTCCCATTCTTGATCCTATGCCCTTTGGCTTTGTTCATGTGTACTTTATACATGTTCCTTGAACACTCTTCCCCTATTTTCCCCCATTATCCCTCTCCCCCATCCCTTCTGGTTATTGTCAGTTTGTTCTTCATTTCAATGTCTCTGGTTCTATTTGGCTTGCTTGTTTTGTTGAGTAGGTTACACTTGTAGGTGAGATCATGTGGTATTTGTCTTTTACAGCTTGGCTTATTTCACTTAGCATAATGCTTTCCAGGTTCATCCATGCTGTTGGGAAGGGTAGGAACTCCTTCTTTCTTTCTGCTGCATAGTATTCCATTGCGTATATGTACCATGTTTTTTTGATCCAATAATTTACTGATGGGCACTTAGGTTTCTTTCAGCACTTGGCTATTGTAAATTGTGTTGCTATGAACATTGGGGTGCGCAGGTTCCTTTGATTTGGTGTTTCAGTATTCTTGGGGAATAATCCTAGCAGTGGAATTGCCAGGTCAAAAAGCAGTTCCATTTTTAGATTTCTGAGGAAATTCCAAACTGTTCTCCACAGTGGCTGCCCCGGTCTGCATTCCCACCAATAGTATACTAGTATTCCCTTTTCTCTGCCTCCTCACTAGCGCTTGTTTGTTGATTTATTAATGATGGTCACTCTTACTGGTGTGAAGTGGTATCTCATTGTGGTTTTAATTTGTCTCTCTCTGATGGCTAGTGATGCTGAGGATCCTTTTATATGTCTCTGGGCCCTCTGTGTGTCCTCTTTGGAGAAGCGTCTTTTCAGGACTTTTGCTCAGTTTTTAGTTGGGTTGTTTGTCTTCCTGGAGTGGAGTCATGCGAGTTCTTTATATATTTTGGAGGTCAAACCCTTGTCCCAGGTATCATTTGCAAATATTTTCTCATATGGTTGATTTGCTTTTCATTTTTCTGATGTTTTCCTTAGCCACTCAGAAGCTTTTTATTTTGATGAGGTCCCATTTGTTTATTCTTTCCTTTATGTCTCTTGCTCTAGGGGACATATTGGTGAAAATATTGCTGCATGAAAGATCTGAGATTTTCCCATCCATGTTCTCCTCTAGGACTTTTATGGTGTCACAAATTATATTTTATACATCATGAGTTTATTTTTGTGTATGGTGTAAGTTGGTGATTGAATTTTATTTTTCAGTATGTAGCCATCCAGATCTCCCAACACTGTTGGGAAGCATTCTACCTGGTTTCAGGAGTTGTAACTGCCCCCATGGCTAAGGTTGAGTGAGTGACCTCCAGAATGTGAGTCACTAAGGAAACAAAGCTTATCTCTCTGGCAAGAGTGCTGCTTTTGCCTTCTCTGGCCCCCAGTGCCTGGTCAGTTAGTTAGAGACAGGTAAGACCCCTCAGAGTGGGGGCAACCTAAGCCAGACATGATCATGTGGGAGGTCCTCAAGGAAGGACTCGGGGGGATGCAGCAAGGAGGGGGCAAAGGACCCTCACCCCCCAGCTATTTTGACATAGCCCGAGTCCCCATTCCACCTGGGAAAAGGGCTTCCTGGCTCTAATTCACTTAAGCCTGGATCTTGATGGGGAGTGGGTGCAGCCCTATGGCAGCTAGAGCAGGTTCTGTGGTGATCAAGCATAAGAAAGAATTCGTAAAGTCCTGTGAAGTCTGCTTTTCTAAGAGTGCTTTCATCCATATGATAAGGGTCCAGGCAGGAAATGAGTATGTCTCTTAAAGTTTTTGCAACCCCCTTACCTGACAGACACTGACTCAGATTAAGCCCTCAGATTTCTTTGAAGTGTTATTTTGTTTGACCCTTGCTACCTGACATTGATTGGTGAGCTTTACCTGTATCCTTGTGTATTTTGAATCTAATAAATACCATTGAGGAAGGGGACTCCTGGCCCTTCTCCTTTGAGCGATTAGCCACCTTTCCTCCCAAAGCTGATCATGTCTTGGTAGCATTATTTTCATCCTTAGTGGACAGGGGGCCTCTGTGGGCAGAGCCCCCCCCACACAACACCATTTATTGAAAAGGCTATTTTTCCTCCATTGTATGCTTCTGCCACCTTTGTCAAATATTAATTGGCCATTTAGGTTAGAGTTTATTTCTGTATTCTGTTCCGTTGATCTATGTGCCTGTTCTTATGGCAGTACCAGGTTGTTTTGAATACCATGGCCTTGTAATATAGTTTGATATCAGGTTTTGTGATCCCTCCCACTTTGCTCTTCTTTCTCAAAATTACTGAGTCTCTTCATGCTCATTTATGGTTCCATATTAATTTTTGAGGTATTTGCTCTATCTGTGAAATATTCCATTGGTACTTTAATAGGGATTGCATTGAATCTATAAATTGCTTTGGGTAGTGTGGACATTTTGATGATATTAATCTCTTCAATCCATGAACATGGTATATGCTTCCATTTATTTGTGTCTTCCTTAATTTCTTTCTTCAGTGTTGTTTAGTTTTCTTGAGCAAAGGTCCTCTAGCTCCTTGGTTAGGTTTATTCCTAAATACTTTATTTTTCTTGTTATTATATCAAATGGGATATTTTTCCTGATTTCTGCTTCTGATATTTTGTTGTTGGTATACAAAAATGCCTTCAATGCCTTCTGAGTATTGACTTTGTATCCTGTTGAATGCCAAATTCACTTATAAAATTAGTACTTTTTTTGGGAGTCTGTAGGGTTGTCTATGTACACTATTATGTCCTCCGCAAACATGACAGTTTTACTTTCTCCTTTCCAATTTGGATGTCTTTTATTTCTTTTTCTTGTCTGATAGATAAGGGTAGAACTTCCAATACTGTGTTGAATATAAATGGTGAAATCCAAAATCCTTGTCATGTTCCTGATCTTAGTAAGAAAGCTTTCAGTTTTTGCCCATTGAATATGATGTTGGCTGTAGGTTTCTCATATATGGCCTTTATGTTGAGGTGTGCTTCCTCTACTTCCACTTGGCTGAGTGTTTTTATCATAAATCGGTGCTTTACCTTATCAAGTGATTTTTCTGCACCTATTTATATGATCATGTGATTTTTGTCTTTCCTTTGGTTTATATGATGTATTATGTTTATTGATTTGCAAATATTGCACCACCCTTGTATCCTTGGGATGAATCTTGGTAATGATGTATGATCTTTTTAGTGTGTTTCAGATTCAGTTTGCCAATATTTTGTTGAAGGTTTTAGCATCTATGTTCATCAGCAATACTGGCCTATAGTTTCTTTCTTTGTTGTATCTTTACCTGGTTTTGGGATTAGGATGATGGTGTCTTCATAAAGAGTTTAGGTGTCTTTCCTCTTCTTGGATTTTTTGGAATGGTCTGAAAAAGATAGGGGTTAGCTCTTCCTTAAATGTTTTGTAAAATTCTCCTGTGAAACCATCTGGTCCAGGGCTTTTGTTTTCTGAGAGTTTTTAGATTACTGTTTCAATTTCATCAGCTGTTACCAATCTGTTCAGGCTTTCTGCTTCTTCTTCATTCAGCTTTGGAAGATTACATTTTTCTTAAAATGTGTTCATTTTACTCAGGTTTCCAATTTTTTTGGCATATAGTTCTTCAGAGTAAAATCTTACAGTCTTTAGTATCTGTGTGATTTCAGTTGTAATCTCTCTTCTTTCATTTCTGATTTCATTTATTTGGGTCCTTTCTCTTTTTTTTGGATGAGCCTGATTAAAGGCTTGTCTTTTTTATTTATCTTTTCAAAGAACCATCTCCTAGATTTATTGATCCTTTGACTTCTTCCTTTAGGTTCTATGTCATTTAATTCTGCTCTGATCTTGGTTATTTCCTTCCTTCTACTTGCCCTAGTCTTTGTTTGTTGCTGTTCCTCCAGTTCTTGTAGATGTAGCATTAGCTTGTTTATTTGAAATGTTTCTATCCTTTTTATGTAGCCCTGTATCACTATGAACTTTCCTCTCAGGACTGCCTTTGTTGGGTCCTATAAGTTTTGGATTGTTGTGAATTCATTTTCATTTATTTCCAGAAATTTTTATTTCTTCCTTGATCTCATTATTAACCCATTCATTGTTTAATGGCATGCTATTCAATCTCCATGAGTTTGAGTGTTTTTGAGTTTTTCCTTTGAAGTTGGTTTCTAGTTTCAGGCCCTGTGGTCTGAGAAATGCTTGATAAGGTTTCAATTTTCTTGAATTTGTTGAGGCTTGTTTTGTGTCCTATTATGTGGTCTATGTATGAAAATGTTCCATGTGCATTTGAAAAGAATATGTATTTTACTTTTTTGGGATGAAAGATTCTATATATATATCAGTTAAGTCCTTTGGATCTATGGCATTGTTCAATGCCACAATATCCTTGTTGATGTTTTTATTTGGAAGATCTATCCATTTTTGACACGGGGTGTTAAAATCTCCTAGTATAAGTGTGTTGCTGTCTATATCTTTCTTGAAGTCCAATTTTTTTTAAATTTTAAAGTACTTAAACTGTTGCTTAAGTACAGTTTTCTGCCCTTTACCCCGACCCCAGCTCTCCCCACCTCCCTCCCATCTCCACCACCCCCCTTGATTTTTAAAATATATTTGGGTGCTCCTATGTTGGGTACATATATATTTACAATGTTTATATCTTCCTGATGGATTCTTACCTTGAGTATTATAAAGTGTCTTTCTGTGTCTCTTTTCATGGCCTGTTTTGAAGTCTATTTTATATGATATAAGTATTGCTACGCTAGTTTTATTTTCCAGCCCATTTGCTTGGAATATTTGTTTCCAGCCCTTCACTTTCAGTTTCTGTAGGTTTTTTTTTTTTTTCTGAGATGGGTCTCTTGTCAGCAGCATATGTGCAGGGCATGTTTTTGTATCCATTCACCTTCTCTATGTCTTTTGATTGGAGCATTTAATCCATTTACATTTAAGGTTATTATTGATAGGTACTTATTCATTTTCCCCCTTATGTACCTGTGTTCCTCTCTCTCTCATTCTTTTTCTTCCTTTTCTTAAAGCAGTGCCTTTAATTTATCTTGTAGTGCTGGTTTGGTAGAGCTATATTCTTTGAGTCTAATTTTGTCTGGGAAACTCCTTATTTCACCTTCCATTTTAATTGAGAGCCTTTTTGGATAAATTAGTCTTGGTCACAGGCCTTAGATTTTCATTACTTGGAATATTTCTTGCCATTCCCTTCTGGCTCAGAGTGTTTCTGTTGAGAAATCAGCTGCTAGCCTTATGAGAGCTCCCTTGTATATTACTTCCTGTTTCTCCCTTGCTGCTTTTAAGATTCTCTCATTGTCTTGGAATTTTGCCATTTTAATTATGATTTGTCTTGGAGTAGGCCTCTTTGGGTTCATCTTGAATGGGACCCTCTGTGCTTCCTGAACTTGCATGGTTTTTTTTCCCTCTCCAGGTTCAGGATGTTTTCTGCCACTATTTTTTCAAACAGGGTTTCTATATCTTGCTCCTTTTCTTCTCCTTCTATTATTCTTATGATTTGAGTGTTGTTGCATTTCATGTTGTTTTGCAGTTCCCTTAAGCTATCTTCATATTTTTTAGTCTTTAATCAAGCAGCTGCTTTACCTGGGTATTTCTTTCTACCTTGTCTTTCAACTCACCAATTTGTTCCTCTGCTTCATCCAGCCTGCTTGTAATTCCTCCTGGTGTATATTTTTATTTCAGAAATTGTATTCTTCATTTCTTTCTGGTTCTTGTTTATAGTTTCCATTTTCTTTTTCCTACTGTTGTAGTTCCCACTCAATTCCTTGTAGTTGTCTGTGAGTTCCCTGAGCATCCTCATCACCATTCTTTTGCATTCTATATCTGATAGTTTGCTTGCCTCTATTTCCTTTAGCTCTTTTACTGGAGAGTCTTCCATTCCTTTTGACTGCAGTTTTTTTCTTTGTCTGCCCATTTTAGGTGACTCTTTTTGTTTGTTTCTGTGATTCCCAATGCTCTGCTTTGCCATTTGTCTTTGTAGGGCGAGCTTCTGCGGTAGAAGTTCTGTGGGGCTCAGTGGCATGGTCTCTTTGAAATTCTTGTCTGCATGTTCTAGGCTTTCCCTTCTTCTATTTGTGTGGGCTCTCTTGTTGTACTTGGGCATTACCTGTTGGTGGCTCCTTTGTTGGTGGGTTCTCCCCTCCAGCAGGCTTACTGGTATTTACAATTCCCACCTTGTCATATGTGTAATCAGGGGTAGAGCAAAGGTGAAATGGAGTAAGACAGCGGGAGAGCATTCTGTGGGATTTAAAGTACTAACAAGTAGAGAACAGATACGAGGTCCTTTGGAGAAGTACTATAATAACTGTGGTATTTCACCCAACTAGCCATTTTTTTTATAAAAGGTGAGAAAGGGATAAAACTCTTATTAGAAGGGAAAAAGAGCAAGCAGAGTGCTTATGCAAGGTTAGATGGTGAGTTATAGTGAGAGTAAAGGGTAGAAACTTGGTGTAGTGTGTAAGAGAATAAAGTTAACCATGACAGTAATAAAGCTCAGGAAGATAGTGAATTGGGTTAAGACCAGGGAAAGGTACTGTGTGGGATTTGGAATAACAATAAGAAATATATAATCTGAATAAAAAGAATAAAAAGTAAAAGACAAAGAGTAGTGTGTTATTAGAATACTGATAAAGTGAAAGAAGGAAAATTAGAATGCAGTATGAAAGGAAGGATAAAGAAAACCAATCAAACATTGAAATCAAACAAACAAACCAAACAACAAACAACAAAAAAATACTAAACACAAAGAAGAGAAATAAAAAAGTAAAGAATAAAAAATAAAAATAACAAAAAAATAAAATGCAAGTTCTGAAGGATAGCAAGGCAAAATTTGTCTCAACTGTTGGTGTTAGCCTTCTGACTTCTTTCTAGATCTGCCATTGGTTTTCGCACAGGTCCAGGTATTTTTGTCTTACACTTAAAAAAAAAAGGCTGTGCTGACTTCAAATCTGCCAAGTGGGTTTTTCTGTTTTTCCTAGGTGCTGCAGGTAGAGGGAGATTGGGCTCCATTTTCTCTCCTTCCTTGTGATTCCACAAGGATGGGGGCTCAGTCTGGGCTACAATATTCACAGGTGTCCAGTTTCCATCCCACTCCCTCAGAGCACTGTGTGGTCCACACTGTCCATTGCTCATATGTGCAAGGCCGGTACCTGTAGTCCACCTCATGTGCAACCCTTTAATTAATCCTTGAGGTGCACTGAGTGAGAGCAAATTATACTCCCCCTTCTCCCTCTTTGTTGATGCAAAGTCCCTTCAAGTCCATTTAGTTCCCTTATTGAATTAAGTCTCTCTGGGCACTGCTACCTCTCTGAGTCCCTGCTGCCCAACTTTGATCAGTCCATGAGGAGCAAATCCTGTGCCCATCTCCTTTCTCTTCGATGGCTGCTGCATGCTAGAGATCCTTACACAGTGGATGAGAGCTATTTTAGAGAAAACTCCCCTTGTGTGAGGCAGGCTGTCCCTAACAAGTGCCTGGCTTTCCACACAGACCAACTCTCTGACCAGTCCAGAGACTATCTGGGTATGGCCAGTCACAGCCCATCTCTTCTCCCACCTCCAGGTATTATCCAGTTCCCCAATTTCTCTGGTACTATAATGGGGTCCAGAACTTGGAGTGTTCAGGGATATAGGATATCCCCACCTTCAGAAGTTTGGCTGGGTGATGGAACACATGGAGCAGGGCCATGGAGAGTTATTTTGCATATCAACAGCTGGCTAGCTAGGGAGATGGGTGTGATTTTGACCCATGATATAACTGGGAGGCAGATCCCCTTATAGCACCTGCAAGAGAGCTTGGAGACAGTTCACTCCACGCCATGGGGCCATACCTGCCCAGACTAACTATGGCAGCTAAGAAAGGCAGAAAAATGCTAGAGTGCTGGCAGGTGTAGCCAATTGTTGGGGAAGTCAGAAGTGGGGTTGAGATAGAGGTTCCAGGCTGGGATTTAAACTAAAGGTGGACCACCACAAAGGAGAGCGACAATGCAGGACTAAGGGCAGGGACAATGTGAGACCATGTGGAAAGAAAAGAGGTGAAAGGATTCTTGCTGATGGGCCCTGAGAAGGTGCCACATGGTTTTGGATTAAGTTCTGGAGATGGCGGTGGCAGTGACACAGCTGATGTAGCTCGGGACTGTGGGAAACCTGCCCAGCTGACCACGGATTACTGGGAGGACCTAGGAGTCCATCTGAGCTAAGACTTCCATTTCCTTTTCCTGAGATATGGTACCCCTTACCGGCTGGGCAAAGGGGGGAAGGAAGGACTGTGTTTGTGTGTTTGTGGGTGTTTTAAAGGAACTTTGGGATTTTTAATGGCAACATTCTGCCATTACTTTAAACCTGTATAACTTTTGAATAAATAGTTCCTTTCCTTTTTACCAAACTCTGGCACTGAGAGCCACAATTCCTAACATACGGTGGTGGGTAAAGGACCCACAGTGAGAGAAGGACCTGCGGGGAGGAGGCTTGTTTTAGTAACAGTAGCTGGGCCTCCTCACAGGTTCCTTTTGGTAATAGTACTGTCCCAGCCAGCAACCACAGTCCCAGCTGGGGCACACTACCAGCTGTGTGTCTTTTACTGCATGTTTATCCCCCAGGGACTTTAAGCACACAGGTCTCTCCTGCTGCAGGTCTGTAAATTGGCTGCTCTGGGAGGAGAGGGAGCTGCTAATTTACAATGGCTGACCTGGCTCTCCTTCAAAGCTGCCATGGCAGCCACAGTCTCCTGCACAGGGTCCAGGGACCCTCCTGTCGACCTGCAAAATTTGCTTACTGTCTGTTTTTAAACATCCTCTGCATCCTTTGGTTTCCAAACTTCATATCAGCTAGAATTCTGTTGGCTGTTCACTCTGTTCCTCGGAAAATCGGCTAGGTGTCCCAGTTGGGTGCACAGGAGCAAGTAGGTTCAGCTCCCACCTATTTTGCTGCCATCTTTCTCCTATAATCTCAGAGTTCAGAGTTTTGATTAGTGATTATGTGAGGACTTTTCTCTCCCCCTGACCTTATATGGGTTAAACTGAGCCAATGGGTCTATATGAAGCTCTTTCCTTCTTGGATTATTTCCTTACAAGTATCTTTATTTTGACTGGTGGTATGTGGTAGATTATGTTCTTGAAAAAGAAGTGGCCTGCATGTCAAATGAAGATGAAATTTAAGAATCCGATCAATGAGAAGAAAGAAACACTCAATGAGTATAATTGTCTGGGGCGTTCCAGTCTGTCAACAGCTCCAGCTCTGTGAGGGCATGAGAATCCAAGAAACAAATGTAAAGCAAAGACAGAAGCAAATAAGAGGAGGCATTTTCATCCTGCAAGCAAATGTTTGTATTCTCACATGGCAGTTTTATACTGTTCCATTTGTTACTGTGGTAATGCACTTTTCACCAACAACATCTAGCTCTTCAATAATGATCTAACTGAACAAAATACAAACACTACCAGAAAACAAGTGGTTTGATTTTGATATATCCAACATCACTCTTTCTTTTAGGCAGTTACTTTAAACATTTTCTTTGTGTGTAAATATAATTTTAAAACATAAGAGTACAGAATTTAACATTTTTGCCCCAATTTATTATAACTGTATATATTCTTTATAGGGTCTTCTCACTTATTCATCCATTTGTTCATTTATTTACATATTCATTCTACAAACATTAAATGAGGTTTTCATCTTCCACTGTGGAGCTTTTAACAATACAGATGCCAGGGCCCCAGGCTTAGAGACTCTGATTCATCTGGTGAATAGTGAGACCCAGGTATTGGTAATTTCAAAAAGATTCCCAGGTATTTATACTGATTAAGAACCAGTGTTTAAAGGGAACCTTTGTCATAGACCTTTTTTCTGAGAAGTGATTATTTGAAGCATTATCATGAAAGATCTTTTAGGTTAAGGGTGGATACAACTTGGTATAAAAATAATAATGTGTCTTAATAACTAATATTGATGACAGTTAACATTTGCTGAGTGTCATAGGTACAGGGCTAGATAATTCATATCTGGGGACATTTTAATTACATTCTACTTTAGCTCTATTGGAGAAATGATATCCTGAGAGCATGACTGAGGTCACACAACTGGAAGTGGTTTAATTGTTGGGATTTGAAGTCCATATATCTCTACTCCAAAGTTATGTTCTTTCTACTCTGTGAACTCATTCAGATCGTTTGTTTCAACATACCTATATTAATAAGAATAGCTGATTTTTTTACAGTGTAGTTTCAAACACATGACCTCACCCAATAGTGCTGACTGCACAGAGAGCTGAAGCCTGGCACAGCAGAGGCAGTAAGGATCTGAGAAGGGGGTAGTGAAACTAAAAACATCTCAACAGTTCTGTTGAGGACTTGAGCTGCAAATCCTGGGCTCTTCCCCACTGTGCCACTGTGCCTCCTCATGTCTTTTTTATTTTCTGATTCTGTAGGTTTAGGGAATAATAACTGCTTTCACTCTTTGGGCAATAGAGGCAGGAACATGGCCTTTTGCCACAGCTGATTTGATCAAAGGTGGACTCCTATACCAGGTTAAGCCAATCAAATTCATCTATCCCTATTTCTTGCTCCCCATCCCTTTCAGGCACTTAGAATTGAGGCTTGAAAAGCCTGGATCAGTTACCCACAGGTGTTGAACTGATGGATGTATGCATACCTGTAATGAAAAAATCACTTTAGGATGGTTTCTTAGGGACCAAGTATACAGAATGGATCAGTCCTGTGACCCCTGAAAGACAGAGAAGCAGAGAGAGTAGCTGCCTTGTCTCCTGATGACTTTCTAGATATAATTTGTCTGTGATGCCTGACCTTAATTTGTGCCCTTTGGTATTGTGAGTCACCCCTGACTTGATACAAATCTCCTCTTCATTTGACCAAATTGGTTTTTTTTCCTTTTTAAACCAAACAATGCTTGACAGTTAATGATCACATTTGGGAATACATATAAAATTTATAATTTGTGGCTATCTTAGAGTAACATCCCTTTCCAGAATATTCCTAACTTGGTCAATCAGTCTGGACTGTTTTGATTGCAAGTGGCAGAAACTGAAATCAAACAAGCTTAAGGGAAATAGGGAACTTCCTTCGACTGTTGTAATTGAAACACCTAGGTTTTGCTTCTGGCATGGCTCAATCTAGTGACCTAAATAATGTCATCAGGAAAGTGCTTCTCCCTCTCTTGGCTCCACTTTCCTCTCTGAGGCTTCATTCTCACGGAGCCACAGAGTGGCTAATAGTCACCAGTGGCTCTCTGCATGTCCTCTGTTGCTTTCGAAATCCCATGTGCAAGAAAGTGACTTTTTCTTTCCAGTGCTGGGAAAACACCCAAGCTTAATTTTCATTGGCTCACACTGGGTCAGGGATCCTATCCCTGAACCCCTCATGTGGAGCAAGAGATAAGGCCCCTGAATGGGTGAATGGCACATGTTTCTGTGTTTCTCCTGAACTATAAGAATAAAAGAAGTGTGGGTCCCCAGTGGGAAGGCCTGGGATTTATTTCAGACAGGATTCTGGGCAATCAAAGAATGACTTTTCATAAACCCATCTACTTCGTAATATTCCAAACTCTTGCTTTATTAGTACTTTGCTTTCTTAATACATTTTTAAACTTTATTTATGATTATATTTTTTAAAATATTTTTAATTTATTTTTAGAGGGAGGGGAAGGGAGGGAGAGAGAGAGGGAAAGAAACATTGATGTAGGAAAGAAACATCAATCGGTTGCCTCTTGTACACACCCTGACTGGGACCAAACCCACAACACAGGCTTGTGCCCTGAGTGGGAATCGAACAGGCAACCTTTCACTTGCAGTATGATACCCAGCCAACTGAGTCACACTGGTCAGGGCTTGAATGCATTTTTAAAAACTTTTAAATCACTTTCTTATTTTTCAGTTACAGACAGCATATATTATATTAGTTTCAGGTATACACCTCAGTTATTGACATTATATAACTTACTAAGCAATCATCCTGATGAATCTCATACTCATCTCATCTGACACCATGCATAGTTTCTTTGTCTCTGAATTTTGGCTGCTTCCCTGTGTTTGTTTCTATGTATTAGGTAGAGATGCTACATCTCCCAGGCTTGGTATAGTGGTCTTATGAAGTAGGTGTCCTGTAGGGCCCAGTGGTGCTGCTTCCCCAGGTGCACCCTGTGTGGGCTGTGTGCACTGATCTATTGTAGTTGAGTCTTGATTACTGTTGGTGTCACTGGGTGAGATTACCCTCCAGGCTGAGCAGCTGAAATACAGTGGAGATGCTGTGGTGTTGACTCTACAGAGCAAGACATGCTTGTGTGGGGTTTTAGTGTTCAGTGAGTCCACCCCTTGAGTGTATGGCTCATGGTGGTTGTAAGGGTTGTAATCCAGCATGTTCTGAAGCTGTTCACCAAATGTACTGGCTCTGGAGCCTACTGGTAGGTGCAAGGTTGGCCACTGCCTGTGCCCTGCCTGGGGCCATTTGGCATGAGCAACAGAGCAATCTGCACATAGCTGCTACTTGTGCTTAGCTTGGAAATGCCCAGTAAAGGCAAAGCTGTGTACCAAGGCTGTCTGCCACTAGTGCTAGTAGCCTGGGGGTATTTAGCGAGAGATACAGTTTACACAGAGGCCAGATGCTGCTTGTTTGAAAGACAATAGGAAAGTCTGAAGCACAATCAAGACAAGCATTAGCATGGAAAAGCCAATGGAAACAGCTTGGGCGGGCCTGCAAGTTGATGGGGAGGGGGTCTCAGGGAATCACCAGGGTGAAGCAAACAGTATTAGCCAGGTTGATGAAAATTCAGATATGGTGCCTTCCTTCCAGCTCTGTGGGGACTGGGCTCATCAGAGGAACAATGGCCTCTGCTAGCACTTTTGTCTGAGATAAAGCTGCCCCCCCACCCCCCACAGCTCATGCTGACAATTCAGTTCTTCCCCATAAGTTCTTGGTGCCTTTCAAGCTGCTATCCCAGCTCTGGAGCTCAGAGCCTTTAAGTCTGCATGTGGGTTCTTTAAAAGGAAGTTTGTGTGTCTCCAGAAGCCTTCATCTCACTCAGCCTCAATCCCT
>PVKM010015936.1:0-27360 GCA_004027735.1 Carollia perspicillata | reverse complement strand
TCTATACTGATATATTTTAATGCATAGGGGAAGAACTAGAAGAAAAGCATGGCACCAATTAGTATGCTAACACAATAAATCAGAGCAGAAATAAATGAACAAAAGTAGTGAAAATATCAATGATAAGGAATCATAGGCTTGGGAGAAATTTTGGAGTTAAAAGTGAAGACTCAACTTCAAATTTCTGGTTCACATGTGAGGACTTGGAAGTCACCCCTGCATCCTAGCAACAAGTAAAAAGCTGAACAAACTAAAAAAAATCTACAATTCTTTTTAGATTCCTAATAGAAGGTCACAGGGGAAACAGTTGCCCCCAAATTGGAGAAATATAAAGGCAAATACAGAGAATCACAACTTACCAGAGCAGAAACCTCTGCAGGAACCACAGCCAGGGTAGGAAAACCTAAACTATAATGGACACATTGCTGGAGGCTCCACATGGACACATCTGAGACGTAAAAACTCCAAGGAAAGCCAGTGATAGGAGGACCCTTGACTTTGATGAGTTTTACCTCCCAGAACTTGACCCACAGTGAGTATCAGGAAAATCCCCTCATGCTTCCTGCAGAGGGAGGGGAAAGGAAATTCTGAAAGCTGACAGAGCACTCTGTTCTTATAAGGTTTGTCCTCAGCAGAAACCATTTAACCAGAGCCTAACCTGTTGGGTATCTATCAGAACCTGACTAAACTAGAGAAAGGTGAGTGCACAACCCCAGCCCACTTCAGACATCCTGTCCCACCTAAAGGAGAGTGAGGGAGAACTGCGGAGCCCTTGGGAAGTTCATGGTCCAGGGGCATATACTCTCTAAACTGACAGTAGTATAGAATACTTTATCCTTCCCCATCACACTTTACCACAACATTATTAAAGACCTGTTTACCGTAGTTTCTTTTACCCAGTACAATTACAAGGCATGCTAAAAGGCAAAAGAAAAGCAGTTTGAAGAGACAAAGCAAGCATCAGAACTAGACTCAGAGATATGGCAAAAATGTTAGGATTATCACAATGGGAATTTAAAACAACTAGAATAAACATGCTAAGGAATCTATTTTTTTTCTTTTTTTTCTTTTATTTTAATTGTTTTTCAGTACAGTTTTCTGTGTTTTACTCCCATCCCATACCACCCCCCAGTGCTCCCCCCTCCCTCCCCTTTCCACCCCCCTTAGTTTTTGTCCATGTGTCCTTTATACTTGTTCCTATAATCCCCTCCCTTTTTCCCTGAAATTCCCTCCCCTCTCCCCTCTGGATACTATCATCCCCTTTTCTATTTCAATGTCTTTGGTTATGTTTTGCTTGCTTGTTTGTTTAGTTGCTTAGGTTCCTGTTAAAGGTGAGATCATATGGTATTTGTCTTTTACCGCCTGGCTTATTTCACTTAGCATAATGCTCTCCAGTTCCATCCACACTGTTGCATAGGGTAGGAGCTCCTTCTTTCTTTCTGCCACATAGAATTCCATTGTGTATATGTACCATAGTTTTTTGATCCATTCATTTACTGATGGGCACCTAGGTTGCTTCCAACACTTGGCTATTGTAAATTGTGCTGCTATGAACTATACTTTCAGGGATCATTTCTATAGTTTGTTACTAAGGAATCTAATAAATAGAGCAGAATGCATGCAAGAACAGATGGGCAATGTAAGCAGAGAAAGAGGAATTCTAAGAAAAAAACAAAAATAAGTGACAGAGATTAAAAAAAAACTAATGGAAATTAAAAATGCCTTTGATGGACTTATTACTAGACTGGACAGCAAAAGAAAAAGTTTCTGAGCTTGAGGATATTTTAATAGAAATCTCCAAAAACTGAAAAGCAAAGAGAAAAAAGAAATTTAAAAAAGCAGATAGAACATGCAAGAAATATGGGGCAAGTACAAAAGTTGTAACATATTGTCCACATCTGTGTTTTTTCTTCTTAATCCCCTCCTCTTTTTTACCCAATCCCCCAGGTTGCTCCCCTCTGACAGCTGTCAGTCTATTCTATGCATCTTTGGCTGTTTCTGTATTGTTTGTTAATTTATTTTGTTCATTAAATTCCACATAGAAGTGAGATTATATGGAACTTGTCTTTCTCTGACTGGCTTACTTCACTTAGCATAATATTCTCCAAGGGCATCCAAGGATGCCACAAAAGGTAAGATTCCCTTCTTTTTTTATGGGTAAGTAGCATTCCATTGTGTAAATGTATGACAGTTTTTTTATCTACTCATCTACTGATGGGCATTTGGGCTGCTCCCAGATCTTAGCAAAGTAGGGGACAAATGGTGGCAGAAAGATTTTGGTAGGTGAGGGTAGAATGCAGTATGTGGATGGTGTGTTATAGAGTTGTACACTTGAAACCTGTACAGTTTTATCAACCAATATCATCCCAATGAATTTGATTTAAAAAGAGTTCACATAGGTATAAATTCTAACTATATATTCTCATATTATGAATATAAGCATATTTTTTTCTACCTGAGAATATATATACAAGCACTTGGGGAGAAAGAAACCGGTGTGGAAGAAAAGATAATCTTTTACTTTTCATTTATTACTGTTATTATAATTTCAACTTCTTTTACATATAAATGTTACTTTTATTTAAAAGTAAATGAAATACTGAAGTTAAAATTATTTTAAAACAATTTGTATATATGTAGGTATATATATATATATATGTAGGTATATATATATATATGTAGGTATATATATATATATATATATATATATATATATATATATGGAAACATAACATTAACAAAGAACTTTAGGAAAAAATGTTATAATGTATGTGTAATGAGAACACCAGGAGAAGAAACAAAGGAATGGAAGGAATATTTGAAAGAATAATGACTGAGAATTTCCTAAATAAATGTCTGATAACAAACCACAGATTCAGAAAGCTCAGAGAATACCAGGCAGGATAAATGCAATCAAACAAACAAAGCACAATAAAACAAAACTCTATCTAGACATATTATATTCAAATTACAAAAGATCAATCCTGAAAATAACTCCTGAAAAAAAAGAGGAAAAAAATCACCTTACCTAATACAATAGTAAAGATAAGAATTTCATCTATGCCTTCATTAGAAAACACGCACACAAGAAGAGAGTGGATTGAAATATTTAAAGTATCAAAAGAAATGACAACCCACCTAGAATTTTGTACTCTAAGAAACTGAAAGAGAAATAATAATAAAGAGGGCCATTACCTAATGGTAAAGGGGTTGATTTTCCAAGGAGACTTCACAATCCTTAAGGTATATGTGCCTAGCAACAAAATGAGGCAAGGATTGATAGAATTGAAAGGAGAAATAGATGAATTCACTCTCATAGTCACAGACTTTAACACCCCTCATCCGAAATAGACAGATCCAGCGGGCAGAAAATCAATACAGACATATTTGAATGAACAACATCATCAATCAACTTGTTATAATAGAGATCTACAGATTACTTCATCCAATGACAGAACACACAATCTTCTCATGCTTGCATGAAACATTCACCAGCATAGACCACATTCTGGGTCATCAGACACACCTTAACAAATTTAAAAGTGTAGAAATCACATAATCTCTACCCTCAGACCACAACTAAACAAACACGAAGACACAAGTAATGAAAACACAAATAATGAGATGCAGTGAAAGTAGTGCTTAAAGGATAATTTAGAGCATTGAGTAAATGTCCTGGGGTGGGAAAAAGGTAGGTTTACAGTTGTGAGTATGTGAAACACAGAGTTTATTCTTGTATTGCTATTTATTAATTATTGTACTATTTAGTTGTATGCAGTTGGACAACTGTAAAGCTACATTTGCCCACCCCTGTGTTAGAAAAGAAGCATTTAAAATCAGTTATCTATGCTCTCATCTTATAAAACTAGAAAAAGAACAAAATGACTACAAAGGAATCAGTAGAAAAGAAAGAATAAGAATTATAGCAGAAATCAATAAAATTTAAACCAGGACATCAATAGAAAAAAATCAGCGAAACCAATAGCTGGTTATTTGGATAGATCAAAAAAAGAAAAGCGAGGGAGAGAGAAAGAAAGAGAACACAAGTTGCTAATATTAGAAATGAAAGAAAGGACATCATCCCAGAACCCATGGATATTAAAATGAATCGCAGTACTATGCCCACAAACTCAATAACTTAGATGAATTTGATAACCTAGACCAACTTCTTGTAAGACACGAAAGAACATTACAGATGACAAATAAGCATATGAAAAGACGCTTCACAACATGCCACCAAATGCTAGCAAGGATGTGGAGTAACAAGAATTCTCATTCATTGCCTGTGGGAATGCAAAATAGTATAGCCATTTTGAAAGACATTTAGTAGTTTTCTCACAAAGCTAACCATACTCTTATGATGTAAGTCAGCAATTGCGCTCACTGGTCTTATCCTAAGGAGTTCAAGACTTACATCCACAGAAAAACCTACACATAGATGTTATAGCAACTTTATTTGTAATTGCCAAAATTAGGAAGTGGCCAAAATATTCTTCAGTAGGTGATTAAAATAATAACTATGGTAGATCTAGACAATGGAATATTTATTATACAGTGATATAAAAAGAAACAAACTCTCTAGCCATAAAAAGACATGGAGGAAATTTAAATACATATTGCTAAGTGTTTTTCCAAATCTATAGAATGTACAATGCCAAGAGGGAACCCTAATGTAAACAGTGAATTTTGGGTGATGATGGCCTGTCAATACAAGTTCATCAGTTGTAAGAACGTACTGTTCTTGCGGGGAGACTATGCATGTATGGGGATGAAACTATATGAGAAATCTCCATAGTTTCTGCTCAATTTTGCAGTAAACCTATAAGTGACCTAAAAGATAAAATCTACTTAAAAATGAATTGACTAAGTGTTTCCACAGATGTGGGAATGAAGTGAGAGTGAGTAATGAAGATGCCTTGGGTGGCTAAGTCAAAACAGTGCTGTTCAGTGCAAAAAATTCAGGGAGAGTCGCAAGTTTGCTGGCAGTTGTAGTGGTGGTGGTGGTGCTGGTGATGGCAGTGGTGGCAGTCTGTTTTGGCTTGGGGCATGTTGCTTGGCATAGTTCCCTGGGAAGCCAAATATGAAAACTGAGTATTGGAAAGAAAGCTTATCAGGGTGCGCGCTAGGATCAATGCTCATGAGAGAAGTGTAAGTAGCAGAATTAGGCAGAGGAAGAAGCTGGACTTCAGTGCAGTAATAAGATCTCAGCCAACACCACAGGGAGTTCTGAAGCTTGGATGGCCCTTCATATTTGTCCTGACTTGTGCACCAATCACTGAATACAGACCAGCCCCCCTTGGAGATGTGTGGCCTTGGATTAGGTAGACATGTGTGGCTCAGGGAAATTTCTGGGGAGAACTGACAGCTCATAGCTCTCAGGCAGGACATTCTAGTAAGTAGGGAGTATGTCCTTCAGTCCTGAAAAAGGATGTGGGTGGCTAGGCACAGCAGCTACAATAGGATATATTTGGGAAATCCCAGTAAACATATCCATTAGGCCACCCACAGGATAAGGAATTGTGCTGGAGATTTAATTATTACTGGTTATCTAGGTGAGTGCTATCAAAACATCTTGTTTTGAATAGGATCAGGAAAAATATCACTTTTGTTTAAACTGTCATGTGCAAGGCACTGTTTAACATTCTCTCGTTTGCCAGTTCACTAATTTGTGACGATAGGTCAAATTTAACATTATTTTTAGAGAAGATTTAAGTTCCATGAGATCTGCTTGGTTTTCCATTCCCCTATATTGTTTACTAAAAAGCTTTGATACTTTGATCTTTAGAGGATAGAATAGGTCTGAATTATGAAGCTCTGTTTTGTGAGAAGGTTTGGAGAAAAGGTGCCATTCAAAAAAATGGGAAGTTTGGGGTATCCTCTGAGCTTTTAAGGAAGAATATAACAAGAGGCAAGAGAATAGATAGACTCTCCAAAATGTATAGGATGGTGAAAATAACTATTTCACTCACTTTTTAGCTTGAGCCAAATGTAGTTAAGCCAGTGATTATTCAGCAGTGTCAGCTGTCCTTTCAAGCAAACACCGTAGTAGATGACAAGGCCTTTTCTACATTCTGCTAATGGTCTATTGCTGCTCATAATGAGAGATGTTTGGGTTTGCATTATTTTTCAAAGCTAAAAAAGAGAAAAGACAACCTGAATCTTATTTATTTTGCATCTGACCCACACTGAGTCAATACATAACACAACATAAGTCCAATATTCTGACTACTAACTTGTGCTTACTTAAAAGAATTTTTCTAATTTACATAGCATGCATTTTCAAGTTTAAAATGAATACAACCCTAATTTCCTGGACGTGTGTGGGATTCTTGATGACAATTCACATAGAAATAACTTCAGAGCACAAAGAGATAAACCAAAGAGTTTGTTTTAAAGGACACAAAAATCCTGGGGGATTTTGCTGTGAACAGCGTAAAACCGATGGGATTGTGATAAAATATGAGACTAAAAGAGCATGTTGGAGCCATACAGCAAAGAGATGAGACCTTCAAGACTTGAAAATCAATGGAGGTTTTTGAATGGATCTTAGGAAAATATAGTTAGCCATATTTTGGAGACTGAAAGAGAGAGGTGAGAGCACGAGGTGAGGAAAATTATCACCACAGTTAAGATTACATCATGGTTTGAACTCAGGGAGGGAGATTTTATATTGACAAACCTCAAAATTTTGTGTTATCCTAGGCCTTGAGTTCCTCAACAAAATTCTAAAATATATTCCATTCTCGAAGTAAATAAAGATTTCTTTCTTGGACACTAAGCATGAGTTTTTAAATGCTTATTGTATGTTACCTCAAGAACATCCTGCTGTTATGTCAAATTAAACAAAATGTTAGTCTTATTATTTCTGTTTTAAGTGTGTTTTTCTTCTTCTCAGCTCCAGTTCACATTTATAATATCATCATCCCAATTCAAAATAAAAAGTGGTTTTCTATTTCATCATATTATCGTCACATGGTAAAGTAACTGGTAACACTTTTATTTCACAGATGAGCTAACTGCACTTCAGTAAGATTGGGTGTATGAATCAACTAGCAAAAGGGGTGCAGGCAGGACCAGAACCCAAGACTCTCTGACTCCAAAAATGTGCCCCTTTCACTGCACAAAACATTCCTTCCATGTTCCTCTTTTAATCAAGAACTTATTCCCTTTCCTAGGTATTATTTTTGTATTGGTACATTATTTTATAATTACTTTCACATATTTGGTACCCTAATGCTCATCTTTATTTTCTAATGTTTCAATTACTGTGCTAGACTCCTGCTTTGGTTCTCTATTTCTATTTTCCTTTCTTCCTAGTCAGCCAGCAAGTCTATGGTTTGTCTATTCTTAAAATACTGCTTCTAACTGGCTACTTCCTCACTCAAAAATATTTACTGGCCCCTTCCAACGTTTACAATAAGCTTGTTACCTTGGAACACAATGCCCTTCACAATCCGTCTCAATCTATTTTTCCAAACATGTCTCTCACTGCTCCCAAATACAAACAGTCCTCAAGTGAAACCAATCTATTCGTGATAAGTCACAAACTGTCTCTTGAACTACCAGTAAACATGGAAATTCCTGTCTCTGGCTTTCATACATGTAGTTTCCTTCATCTGGAAAAGTCATTAATGCTACCCTGTAATGAATTCCTGTGATCCTCCAGGCACTGGGCTAGGATTTTTACAGATACGATTTCTAATTTTCAAAACAACTTCCTAAGTCTCTCATTTTACAAGGGAAAAAATAAGTCTTTGACAATGAGAAATTTATACCAGATGACAAACTACCAGGAGAATGGTGTGCCTGCCAGGGGTGCCTGCCCGCGGAGTCCATGACTCTTCAGTATTCTGTCCTGTGTTCTGGATGCCATTTCTTTCATCTGTTTGAATTTTTACCTATGACTCAAAGTCTAGCTGAAATCATAACTTCTTCATACAAATATTTTTATGTATAAAAGTAGCAGGTCTCTCCTTTGAATTCCTTAAATCTTGTTTGTGTTCATATTGTGCGTGTGTGTATGATTCATTTGGCATTGACCGTGATCCTTTTGAGCTACAATCCTCTTTTCATGTGAACTTGCATTATCGACTTAACTTTATTTTGTATTTGTCAGGAGTGCCATCTTCTCCTCAGAATTTTAGTAGAGATGTAAGTAGTTTTGAGTAGGCAAGGATATTCTTTAAGGATTTGCTAGGAAAAAGATAATTCAATGGAGAGATGAAATTATTCTTTAGCAAGCATCATAACTGGAGAGAAAAATGCAGTCATTATAATAGATTAACTTCTCATCAAGCAGGCAGTAATATCTCTTGGACCTGTAGATGAACAGAAAATGGAAACTAGGACAAAAATTGAGTAAAAATACTGGCACATGAGCTAGTGTCCAGAGAGTAGTGGCTCTATGATTGCTTTCAGTCTCAAGTGTTTTGGACAGTGTGGGGGAAAAGGGCAAAAGAGTCAGGTAGCATGAGTCATAGATAGAAGGCCAAAATGCGAAGTTCTGCCACAGCATGGTGAGGTCCCAACCTAGTAGCAGCGTTCATAGCAAAGGTGTGCATGGGATGAGATGAAGGATTTTGCAGGTGTAGTTTACCCAGGAAATTTTAGTGTCCATTTGCAGGCCTAACATGTAGTATCTAATAGTCACTAACTCCTTGTAGCTATTTAAATTTAAATGCTGAAACATTAAAATTAAATAAAATTTAAAACTTTGTTCTTTGCTGTCAGTAGCCACATTCCCAGTGTTCAGGAACCACATGTAGCTTTCGGATATGTATCGACCGGGCAGATCCAGAACATCTTCATCATTGCAGAAGACATTTTTGCACATTTCTGACTAAAGTACAAGTGATGTATAGTATTTTTTCAGTTTTTGCTAGCTCCAAAGCCTATAGCTTATCAATTAGTGTGGTTAATAAACCAGATATATAAATAACTTTTCAAAATTTCAGTACATGTACTGAGTATTATAGAAGTGGTCCCCATAAAATTTTTCTTTAGAGAATATATAAATAGCCTTCAGGGTTTGAGGGGATTGAAAGAAGCAGATGCAGCACCATTTGAATTGGGCATTAATACGTCTTTTGAGATGAGAAAGGTCATTCGGGTAACAAGCATAACACAAGGTTAATGATGAAAGGCAGGACGGCTGACAAAAATGTGTGGAAAATAGTAAATAATTCACATTGGCAAGGATTCAAAATAAATATTGGAGAGAAATGTAAGATTCACTAGAGAGGTGGATTTAGATCAAGTTGTGTAGGCTTAAAAGTTTGTTTTTAATTTAAACAAGGAACTTGGTATAAGGGACATTGGCATTTGTTCTTTGGGAAGATAGATCTTCCATCCCTATGATGTTAGATTGAATAAGAGTGTCACTGAAAGAAAAAAGGAAGTGGAATTCTTTAGGATACTACTCCAGGAATTACGGACAGAGGGAGAGAGAAGTGTGTGCTACAGAACCTATATAAGTGCAGAAAAAAAAAGAAGAATCAGAAATGACTCAGATTTCAAGTGTGAGGAATAAAGAACATTACACTGCTGCACAAGGTCATAAAAAGTATAGTGAGTTCAGTTTCAAACATTAATTTCAAACAGCACAAACTGAGGGGATCTCAGTGGAGGGAAACACTTGGACTTCATCCTGTAATAGTTGCGTCCTAAAAAGGAAATGAGAAGATAGAACCATGAAAGATTCTGTCTTCAGAAAAGAGCAACAGGGGAAGAATTTAGTGAAGAAGGAAGACAAGGTGAAGTCAGAAAAGGATAATAATCATGGCGTGAAAGACCCTTTGAGAGAGAAGCTTCAGAGGAGTGAGTGGTGAGCAATCTCCAAATTCAAAAAGAATTCAAGGACAAACTCTAAACAAAAAATCTTGTGAGGATTTAGAGAACAGAAAAGACTGTTGAGACATTTTCAGTAAAGCTGGACAGATGGGGTTATATGCCTGATAATAAAGGCATATTAAAGGCAATTTAGGTAAGAGCTGGTAAGGAAGTTGGTAACTATTCCATTTTTTCCTCGCATATCTCCCTCACTTACTTTTACTGTTGCCTCCTTTTTCAGTGTGAAAATTGAAACAGTCGGAAGAGACATTTTTTAAACCCTTCTGAAATCACATTTAACCTCTATCTGCTTCTATATCTATTTCCTTTTCCTTCTCTTTTGTTACTGTAGATAAACTATCTGGTCCTCTAATAGAAAACAACCATCCAATTTGCTCTGCATCCTGTTCCTTCCCACCTATTTACCTTGGTATCACTTTAACAATAAAGTTCCTTCTCTATTACGCATTATCAAGTTTTACCATTTTTCCTCTCCGTGGTATCTTTCTCATCAGTACATATGAAAACATTATTTTTTGACGAACTTTTCCTGCCAGTTGCCATACTAGTTCTCTTTCTTTACAGGAAAGAACCTTGAAAGCGAGGTCCAATTCAATATCTATTTTCTCTGCCCCCTACTCCATATTTTTTTATTCAACACTGCCCTAAGATTACTATTATCAAGGTCAATATTTCTAAATTATGTGCCACATCTAGACTCAGTCAAGAGAGGACCCTTTCCTAGGCCCCACAATTTAGAAATCTCTGCTCTGGCTTTCACTGGCTGAGCTCCTCCCCTACAAAGCGAGTTGTTTTCTCTTGCAGGAAACCAGAACCCCAAATTTCATATTAAAATCACTTAAGACCACTTTGGAATCTACACCAGCCTCTTCCTTGGGTCTGAGCCTCAAGAGTAGATTACACCACTGGTTGAATTATCCCTAGTCCAGAAGGATTGCCAAAACACAGCTGTTTGCAGAGTGTTAACAGCTTGTCCACAGCTTGCCTGTGCAATAGTTCTGTCATGGTAGAACATAGAGTTTATACTGGGAAGAAAGCAGGGGCAGGATCCTTATACTATCATATTTCAATATTTAAAAGAAGGCAGGGCGTGCTAAATTTTAATATGTCTTTTCATGGCATTAAAAAAACAAACTGTTAGGGAAAAAACTTTTAAACAGCTTGATTTATAACACAAATATCTAGATGTGTAGTATGAGCTACATCCACTAAAAATGTTAGATAGCATTGGCCAGTGTAGATCAGTTGGTTGGGTGTCGTCCTGCATACTGAAAGGCTGTGTGTTTGATTCTTGGTCACAGCACATACCTAGGTTACAGGTTTGATTCCCAGTTGGGAGATTATGAGAGGCAACCAATCAATGTTTCTCTCTCACATTAATGTTTCTCTCTCTCCTCCCTCCCTCTTCCTCTCTGTCTCTCTAAAAGCAATGAAAAAATGTTCTCAGGTGAGGTGAAAAAAGGTGTTAGAAGTAGGCAAGAATGGATTTAATGTTTAAATCCTCAAATATTGTTTACTTGGCTAAGCAGCAGCATTTGAGAGAACAAATCACTCCCTCTTCATTAGACTCTTTCTTCCCTTGGCCTTCCACATTAGCATCAACTTCTCAGACTTCTTTCAATGACCTTGGACACATTACCTGAAAATCTTTTCCATCGTTATACATTACCTTGATTAGATCACCTATGTTTGTAGCTTTAAATGCCATCGTCTGCTGGTGACTCCTAAATTATATCGTAGCCAGAATTCTGATCTCTAGACTCATATATGGGTGGCCTGCTTGAACACTCCATTTGGCTATAATAATTATTTCAAAGTATGATAGGCAAATTCGAGTTTCTGATCTTTGTCCTCCAAATCTGCTTGTTCCCCATCTCAGTACCGGGTGGGCCAAAAGTAAGTAAGAGTTGTGAGTCCATAAAACATAGAGTTTATTCTTGTATTATTATTAGTTATTGTATTATTTTCCATATGGACAACTTTAAAACTTTTGTCTCATCCTCTATATAGCAACTTCATTCTCACAATTGCTCAGGCTTCTCTCTTTCTCTCAAACCCTGCATCTCCCACACCCTGCCAGTTCTACCCATAACATGTATCCAAAAATCTGATCATTTGTTACCTAAATCACATTGCCTTTCACCTGGATTATGGCAAGATTTTTCTAGTTAGTTTTCAATATATTATACAGCATTCTCCTGTTATCATGTTGGTGATAGCAATTCACTCCACTGCTCAAAACCCTGCAATATTTTACAATGTGTTAGAGTAAAAGCCAAAGTCTTGAGCTAACCTAGGAGGCACTCAGTGATCTGAACAACCCATCTGTGTGCCCACTGACTCTCTGCTTACTTCTTCTTCTACTACTGTTCCTGCACTTACTCTATTCCAGCCACCCTGGTCCCCTTACAGTTCTTTTCAATCACACTAGGCAAGTGTCTGCCACACGGCCTTTGTACATACCATTCCCTTTGCTCAGATATGTCTTTCTCTAGGTGTCCGTGTTTTTCATTCCTCATCTCTTTGATATCTTTGCCCAAATGTGACTGACGTGAACATTCTGCCCCACATCTCAGAACTCCATGACTGAGACACTTGTTCTGGACCTGTTACCAGAAGAAAGAGCCTGCAGACTGACCAAGCAACAGAAACTAAGCAATGAGTACTTGCAGGACCTGGAAGAATGCGCATGTTTATATGATTGGATTCTAATGGTGCTAGATCAATGAAAGATAGAACATAAAGTTGAAAAGGTAGAGGTACTGTATGAAAGCCCTTACCTATGACACAGGGTGCCAATACCCTTGGAGATTGTATTAACGTGTTTTCTAGGATGGCTCTAGTAAGCCTGGCTATACAATTGGTCCATGGCAAATGGTAGACAAAGGCAGCAAAAGGCTAAGGGAAGTTGGTATCCTAGATTGAGAAACCAATCAGACTCTAGAAAGTGACCACATAGCTTTCCATGTATTAAAATAACAAGAAATGCACTAGTGAGAGGGGGTTTCAGCATTATTGAGACAGTTTTATAGGCAGGGACTGATGACAGAAAATGCAGTTACAGACCCAGGCTTCTTCAGAACAATGTAAATAGGATTCCAAAATAATAGAGACCAGGAGCTAGCACTTAATTATGAGAACCAAAGTAGGTGTAATATTGTAATTATAGTCAAGGTAAGAGTGGTTGCCAGGAGAACCTGATATACAGAGCCCTGTGGAAGTAGTTAATAAATAGAGTGTTCCAAAAGTCAAAATAAATGGGCAAACAATATGAGTATTGCTCAATTTAAACAACCAGAAAAGTCAAGGATAATCCTTAGGAAGATAGTGTCAAAAAATGCCATGACACTTGTCCTATTTCCAGACCTGAGATACTCTCAAGCCTTAACCCAAGCACTGAAAGTGCCCATGAAAGAAAAGCTTTCAACGCTAAGACAAATGTATAGTGAAGATTCACTAAAGATATTGTATGGGATCTGAGTGGCCCTTGATGCTTGGGGACCAACAGTAGCATCATGGCCCTCATGTTAAAGTAGAGACATATGGCTGTCAGGTGATGAATGGTATCCTCGACCTTAGAAAGGTTACAGTGGGCCTAGTGGACTCACAGTCCCAGGCAGTAATTATTTCTCAAGTTCTGGAGTGTATAGGTGGCATGAATATGCACGGCAGTGACACGGCAGTGACATGGCACTGAGCAGAATTCCCCATAATCACTATTTTCACTTGTACAGTGTAGTCCCCAGTCCCCAACTGTTATGATGCTTAAAGGGGATATTTCAGTATACATATACGAGGGAATATCTCAGCTTTGAATCTCTCACAGGATTGGCTGAGTTCTCTGTTGCAACTGCATTGCAATCCAATTTCTCCTTCTGCCAGTATTGTTTCACTCACTCATTTACATGGATTGTTTCAAAGCATACTCGCCAATAAACTTTCTGCATGCATTTTTTTACCTTAAACTCAGTTTCAAGTAACTTGATTTAAAATAATGACCATTTTAGTTAGGTCTTTCTTGGGCATGTTATATAAAATTGTAATCTCTCAATATCTCTGCCACCCCCATACTCCTTATGCCCATTCTGTTTATTTTTCCTTAACATCATCATCTAAATTCTATGCAATTTAAATATTTATCATGTTTACTGTCTGTATAAACCCCCAACACTAGAATTTAAGTCCTGTGAGAAAAGATATCTGACTATTCTCTTTACTGCTGAACCTTCCATGCCTGGTACATGACAATTGTTGACTATATCAATTGTTGAATAATGAAATTCCTGCAATTCTAGAGGTAGTATTTCACACTTGCAATCACTTGCTAAGCAAAATCATGTGTTTTCAAAATGGAGCAAGAGCTCTCAAATGCAATATATTTATTGAGAGTTCACTATTCACTATTTATTTCAATAAACAATATTTTCTTCTATGTACTGTCAGTTTACAGCCAGCACACAGTAGAGAGGAACCAGAGAGCACAATCAGTGAAAAGTATCCTAACTAGTTAATGAGGAAAAACAGATTAACTGGCAGAAGTTTACTCATAGGAATTCGGAAAGTGATGTGAAGCATAATGTAGAATATATACATTAGGTTCTTTCTTAAAGAATGGCTGCTGTGGAAAAAGTCAACAGTGGATGAGCCAGATATTCCTAGTGAGAAAGAAAAGCATGAGTGCAAGGCTAAGCTGGGACACCTAATTAGAAAAGAGACAATGACGCAGCTAATGGGAATATATTTAGGAAAAGTAATGGGAAATATATTTATATGGTTGGGTTCTGCTAACTAGATTATTGAGTGTGTGGTGGCAGGACTAAGATAGGAGGCAGTAAGAAATAAGGACGTCTTTATTTTTTCAACAAAAAAGCATTATAATAAAACTTGGATTTTAGAGAATTTAAGCTGGCACATTCAGGTTAGACTGAGGTAGGGCACAGGCTAGAATCAGAAACCTAAGGGGGAGGTGGATGCAACATTCAGGACTGGAATTACTGAGAACTAAGATTAAGTGAATACATAGTAAAAATGTTGTATTAAAGAGACATAAAAAGTCTTGAAAGAAACAATTTGGGAATTTGGGGCAAAAGGAAGCCCCTTGGGCAGTAATTATGACTCTCATCTTCCTTGTCAACTAGGCTTACAACATTATTTATTCCTCCAAATCATTATATATAATTATATCTTAATCCATAAAGAAGAATATGGATCATAAGGTAGAAATCAAATACAATAAATAAAAATACATATTTATATTATCTCAAGACATAAGAGCTGCTTAATGTTGGCATTGTAAACTTATTGCACTATCTGAATGTGCTAATTTGAAACAAAGTTTTGTAGCCCTGGCTGATGTTTTGTGTGGCCTATTCCCTCAAGATCAAAAAGACTTCTCTCAGAAGTCTCCAAAGGCATGAACTATCTGGAGGAAATACCATACACATAGCTCCCAGAAGTGCACATTTGAGTACCATTAGCAAAGGAGGGAGGGTTTGCCTCAAATTTCATGGGAATATGCAAGGATAAAGGTCATTGCTAAGGCAGCTAGGACTCAAACCACTCAGGGACCCAATGCTTAAAGTCAACAACTTCTATAAGATATGAAAACAAAATAAAAATGATACAGATAGCAGCCTGTATCGATCATTTCCAGAGGAAATTGAGCCTTTGGAGCCACTCATTGTAGCCAGCCACATGTCATACACTCAGGGGAAATCAAGCCCGATGGCTGCAGAAGCCCAGGTGATACTGGCAAAAGAGACATTTGCAAAAGCTGAAATGTCAATATTAAAACCAGGTGGGAAATAATTGCATGTCATCCCAAGCTAGGCATTGAATTATAAATTTTAAATAGTGGTTATTTATAGTTTTCAAAAGCTAATGTCTCGTTCTGAAGATTTCACAGACAGCCTGACCCAAAGTAGCATGAAGAAAAATAACTCATTCCATGCAGGTTTGTGGTTTTTTCTGTGACCTTTAGAGCTGAGGGCTAATTCTCTGTGTTTTATTTTAAGTCAGTGTTTCCTTCTTGCAGCTCCTGGTGCCAAAAGACAATATTCCCAATCATGTGATGCTGTGATTAAAAAAACAAAACAAAACAAAAAAACCAAAAATCCAATAAGTTTCTTAGAAGTTATTATCAGTAATTATTCTAGCCTGGGCTGGTGTGGCTCAGTGAGTTGGGCACCGTCCAACAAACCGAAAGTTATCTGGATCGATTCCCAGTCAGGGCACATGCCTTGGTTGCAGGCCAGGTTGCCACTGGGGCTGTGCAAGAGGTAACTGATGTTTCTCTTCCTCTCTTTCTTCCTCCTCTTTCCTCTCTCTAAAAATAAATAACTATTGAAAAATAATTATTCTAAAAAATCATGATATTCCAACACAATGTCTCCTGCTCTCTGTGCATGTGCGTGGTTGTGCGTGTGAGTGTGTGCACACGTGCATGTGCACAGGGCACTCTGTCTCTTTCAGCTGGCTAATATTGGGAACCCTCTCATGATAGTCTCTGAGACACTTTCTTACATTCAAGAAAAACAAAATTTATGGCCACATATTTCCCTGAATAAAAAGCATTTTATTTTCCTGTTGTCATCTTCTATGAATTGTCACTCACTATAGAACAAGATTTAAGGTTAGAAAAAAGCATGCTGGTTTTATTTTCACGGCTGATAGAAGGTATGAATGTTGAGTTAAATGTTGTAATTGCATATATCAACATCATTTCAGACTAACATTGTACTTTTTTCATCGAATTTTTAACAATGTTTTATTTATTTATTTTTAGAGAAGGGGAAGGGAGGGAGAAAGAGAGGGAGAGAAATATCAATGTGTGGTTGTCTCTCGTGTGCCCCCTACCAGGGACCTCATCCTCAACCCTTTGGTTTGCAGGCCTGTGCTCAATCCACTGAGCTACACCAGCCAGGGCTTTTTCAGTAAATTTTTAAGCACTCTAAAATTTCTAGAGTATTAAGAGAGACCACCTATGACATTGAACCCTATGACATTGGAAAGTTGGAAAGAAACCCTAACCATGCTGTCACCTCAGCATAGCACAATAAGAATAAAGGACTCTAAGTCTCTATCAATTCATTAGCAAGAAATCGTGGTTTTTTTTTTTTTTTTTTTTTAGCATTTTCTATGGCTAGCCCTATGCCAATTAATATGGAGGACATCCAAGCTAATAAGATATTGTCACTGCTCTAGTAGAATTTATTATTTTATTTTCAAGATTTTCTTAAGTTCAAAAAGCTATAATCCTAAGTGAAGCAACATGGACTAACAACTTCAACTTATTAGTGAAGCTGTGTCCCAGGCACCCACAGGAGAGGGCTGAGAAAGGGCCTTTCTTTTCCTGGTTCACTCCAAACTCCCTTCTCTACATGTAGACACATTTGAATTTTATGTCAACAGTTTTTAGTCACTGATGAAAAAAATCACATCATAATCTCATAAAGTTGATGATTCAACATTCTGGGTTACACCGAAAAGTGGTATTTCATAATTTTATACAATGAAGAATGTATACACTTCTACCCCTGAAATGGCTGGTCAGTTTTAGTCAGTAACCTTCTTAGGAACTCTTAGTAAAATGCATATCTTTTCAAAGCCAGGGTATGTCCCCTCCGAAAAGCTGTGGGGTATATTTACTTGAATACAAATACAGAAAGCATCTAGTCAGTTTCATAATTGCTATGGAACACCCAAGAATCTTGTATATTCAGGGTATTATGTATATTCAGTTTCGATATAAAAACAACAGGCAAAAAGAGATTAATTTTAATGTTTGTATTCTTTTGTGTTTCTATCACAGTGGACTCTGTTCATGGGTGAGCATACATAAACTAGTCCATGCAAATCTTGCTCGTTTGGGGCAGGCCCTTTATATTGTAAATGCAATGCCACGTATTTTGCACAAACTCCTGCATACCTACTTCTCCACAGCTTTACACTATCATAACATGGCTTTGGAGGGATAAAACCCAGAAAGTTTTGACTATGCTTATGTATCTTCAGCTTAATACATGTTTTCCTTTTGTGAAAAAGTAAACAAAGCAGGCATATGTATTCAATTTGGCATCCTATTTTCTTCTTGCATGAATATGCAAAAACCCACCTGTTCAAACTTTGCAGTGACCCACAAGAAAAACAGCACTGACATGTTGATGGACTGACTATATTCCAGCACTTTCAGGTTAGGCCCATTTAGATCCCAAAACATCCATTGAAAGATTCGCCTGCTGCCACAGGTAGTCAAATCTGTTTCTAAGAAAAACGTTGATTGACTAGCTAAGAAGAACTTTATGTACAACAAGAACATTGTACAGCATAATCTCTGTCCCCAAGCTTGCAGATCTTCAAGAAGTACATGGTATCTCTTGTGGTAGCTGAAAGGCATGGGATAGATTTAAATATACTTACTGTTCTTACTTTCTGTTTCAAAGAACATTGCTTTCTATTCCCTGGGTACCAGATCAATAAAAGTCCTTCCAGAAGAGCAGCTGTTCCTTAATGGCCCCAAAGAGTTAATGCACTACCTAAATTGAACACGGTTCAGTGTCTACACCAAGTGGGTCCTCAATTAAAGTTGATGGATTGGCTTTCTCATGAGCAGTAAAAATTCAGTTTATAGAGGTGCATCCTGTGAGACTAAAAATCAATAATTTAAGAGAACTGTGCATTGAATTCTTTGTGGCTATACAACAATATGTATAACATAAAAACTACATCTGTTTCCTGAAGTTGTTTGAAGTTGTTTTTTGAAGTTGTTTTCTAGTTAACTGACAAATACTGAGATTCTCAATATTGCTGAATCATAATCTGATTATAGTGAGACTATAAATTTGGATGATTCCATACAAATATTCTGATTGCAATATTAGAGTAATTATAAAGAATTTGAAGACTTAAACATCTGAAAATAAGATGCAAGCTTGTTGTTCAGTGGTAAGAAGTTAAAATCACAGTGTTAAAGATTGCCCATTAGTGTGAAACATTCATTTGAACTGCTCATTGCATATTATATTTAGAATATAGATTTTGACAACTTTCTATATTATCATATGCCATTGTTTAAGGAAGATGAGCAGGTTTGTAAAGATGTACCGGAAACGGCCATTTAATTTGATCAGGTGACACCCTTTGATCAGGTGAGAGCTCAGAAATCATCTACTTAGTCAAAGCAGAACCTTAGAGCCTGAGGGAATGGGCTGCTGGGTACTTTAGCAGAGGACTGCTTTTGCCTCCTTCACTCAAGGCAGAGCTGTGCTCTACATCTGAAAAAGTTCGAGCAAATAAACTGACACGCATCTAACACTAACACCACAAGATGGGAAGCGGAATTAGTTCAGAGAGTAAGGAGTCAGCCAAAAGATCCAAAGAACTGGAGAAAAAGCTTCAGGAGGATGCTGAACGAGAGGCAAGAACTGTGAAGTTGCTGTTATTAGGTAGAATTTTATTCCTTTTTGCTTTCAACCCTTAATGTTGTCTTTGATGATGTTGTATTTACTTTTTCAAATTTTATTTTAAGTGTATTACCATATGGAATATTTATTATGAAAATGTGTTTGAAAACAAATGGACTTTATGTACACTTTATAAATATTTGCTATTTTTTAGTATCTTATTACATGCTCTTTTGTTACGTAGAGAGACAAATCTTTATTAGATGACTCCATTTCTCTGTCAATAATACAATTTATTGTTATTAAGCAAAAACTCATAAATGTTTATCATTTTATTGCACCCTAATAATTTCTTAATGTCAGATTTTTAATACTGAAAACAATATTTAATTACAAGTTATAAAGGTTTATGATGTTTTGTTTGAGCAGAAATATGTTATTTGATATCCAAGCTAATGTTATTGAATTACTTGTGCTGTTAAAACCAATTACTCCAAAGTTATTTAACAAGCAACTATAAGGAACTTTAAATTATATTAATAATATTATCCAGGTTTCTGAATACGACCTGTAGTATTTTCTGTACACTTGAAAAATACTCCATTTAAATCCTTTCAGAATATTTATAATTCATTCAGGTAAGGAGTTATGTCTTTTTTGCCTTCTCATTCCGTCAAAACTCAGCACAGTATTTTACCACAACTATAAATTCAATAAATTTTTAATGAAATGAAAGATAGAAAATAATCTATATGCCATTTATTTATCTAAACATAAAAACATTTCACATGTAGTGGTCATTGGAAGGAAAATGTTTTTGAAATAAAAATAAAGACAGAAAAAAAATACAAAACAAGAGCTTCAATTTAGTCATAGTTGTAGGTTCCTCCTCCTCCTAGTTATATGCAAAAGGACTTCATTTCATAATTTTGAAATTTCTCAAACAAAATATCCTCAATTTTTAAAGTGTCCTTTCGTTCCCAGTGGCAAATGTCTCAGAAGCCAACTGTGGGATTTCCAGCACTTGCTTCTCAAAGGAAAAGATACATTCTCTCCTTTCATTCACAGGTCCTATGGGTGCACACTTGTCCACAACTAACCAGCCAATATACTTTCTGTAAGACTCCAAAGTATTCTAGGAGGCTTTGATCAAGAGTGAAAGTAATGTGGACACAGAAAAAGCAAATAAAATGTGAAAAGGGAAAGCCAAGCATTCTGTTTGCCTCTTGTACTAAGAACAGTGGTATAAAAGTAGTGATAAAATACATTAAAAATCCATGTTTCAATAAAATTTCAAAAGAATAATTGCATTTTTATACATCGATTATTATAATTTGTATTAAAGTGATGGGTTAGATCAGAAGAAAGGGTAACTTTTGGTACTACAGATATAAAAGAATCATTAGTGGTACTATTACATCTTTTACTTTTCCAAGACAATAACAATTTTATGAATTCACTTCCAGTGTTACTATACAACTTGCTTGGATTTATTGGGTTTCAACAATATGTGCACTGAACTTCCCAGTCACATCCCATTTATGCAAAATGAATCGAATTCTCTTAGGCTTGTCCTGTTTCAATAATATTCCAAACACTTGACTAAGCTTTTCTTCCTGGACTATATTTGAATTCTTTACAGTGATTAAATTGTTAAATTTCAAAATAACAAAGTGTTTTGACAACACTGTTTCAATTTTCATATTTCTAATTAAACTAATTTAATTGAGCTCAACTATTCAATTTGGCCTTATTAATACATCAAACAAGTGTTCAGTGGAACTAAACTAAACCTCATCCTCCCTCCCTCAAGTCTCCTCGTCAATGAAAGGTGTGTATTTTTTCCTGTCATTGAAACAATGATTCTCATTCATCAGTGTGGCCTGAATAACAGTTTTTTTTAAGTTTATCAATGAGTATGTAATGTGGTACTAACCAGTTCATGTTCCCAGGAATCAGATCCTGAGACTAACTCTGTTTTTATAAGAAGTAGAAATCTAAAACAGTTTGACAGAATTTATCCCTTATAGTGATCCTTTTATTATCCAATTAATTTCTAGGTGCTTAAACACATAGCATAGCTTTTCAAATTTAGCACGTACTGTATTGTAGATGTTCCATTCGGCATTACTGGACACAGTACATCACTGAATCTAAAGAGTTATCAAAGCACTACCTTATAAAATAAAGGATCCCCTTGCAGATACATTTATGTTTTTATTACACCTTTCAGACATTTAGTAAAATTAGAGAAGAGACTCCAGATCTATTTCTTTAGCCAAAAGTAGGCTTGTAGGAAACGCTGGAGATGACTCATATATTCTTCATTTTATAACTGCTATGAAGACAATAATGTTATGTGCTTTAAAAAGTCAGCCTGCAAAGATGCCCCCAAAAGAGTACATTTTAATAAGTAAAACAAATTCTAATGAATAAAATGTTCTCTTTTGTAGACTTCTGTTAGGTTTTTTTGTCTTTACTTTAAATGTTTGATTAAACTTTAATTCTATTCAAAAGAGATGTCTGCCATTTAACAGTAGGATCAGTAAGAATCATGTTTCCATTTTTCCTGTCTCCTTTATATTTTTTATTTTAAGTTTCAGTTAAACTTTATTTATTTTGCCACGTTACTTTCTTTTTTCACTTTTACAAATTTCCATCATAAGAGCCCATTAGATTCAGAGCTCCATGGGAGGAAGAGGAAAAAAAATGAGCTCTCTTTCCTTCAAATTTGAAGTTCTGCCATATTCACTCTATAATTCTCCATTATGATACTGTAGTTAGCCGTTAGCCAGTGATTCCCAGCTTTATCATGGACTGTTCATATTGGTGTTCTTTTTGTTCAATTCTAAAATCTTTAATTCTTTTTCTACGTACTATATTGTAAACAGCACAACATCACACTATACATTTTAAATGGTGCCATCTGAGTTTTATTGTTTTAAAATATTATTTCAATTATCTGGCTCTTTGCATTTATTTATAAAGAATGGCAGATGGCAGCACCTAATAGCTTGCTATAATGTCCGTTTTCCCAAAAGGCAAAAAGCACTTAGACTAATGTTTTGCATATATCTGGTTGTTTGTTTCAGATTAATTTATCTCTACTATTCAGGACATCTTTAACATAGACTCACAAGTCTGTCACATAAAAGATTCAAACCATTTATCAAGGTATTCCATCATTAGTCAAATGATAGCACTTGCGAATGAGATTCAGTATCCTGTCCTGCTGAGAATGAGTCTTGTTAATTTAACAGAAACTCTCTATCTCATTATGTCAGAGAACATTTTTATATATATACTTTTTCATTCAAACACTGAACTATTGATTGAAGAACAACACTGTACATTTTAAAACATTTATAAGCAACATGAGTAGTTAGGAGATGAGTGTAGCGAAACATTTGTTGGTGTAGAGACCCCAAGTTTTACAGAAAATAAAATAAAATATCCCTCCAGTTAAGATTTGGGATGCAAACTTAGACTCCATTCTCTTATTTAAGGTTTCTCCAAATGTTAATGCATACATACATCCAATAGGATTTGAAACCAAAGAAGCATTTAGAATTCAAGGTGAAATTGAGGGTGAGACCCATCAAGGTTCAAAAGTATTCATTCTATTTATTAGATCCCAATGCAAATAAAGCAGAAAACATGTGTTAATTCCAGCCTCAGTATTTTATATTCGAGTGGAATAAATTTGTTATTTAGAACTATTCCTCTTTTAAGATATCTGGAAATGTCACTCTCTGACCCTTATTTTATATTCTATTATCTGTAATACTTTTCCACACTTAATGACTTAGTTCTTTGACTTATTATATTTCCTTCAGTCAGAGTCAGCCATATTACCTGGGTTTGTTCTAAAATTTTGAAATACTCTGTCCCCTTAACCCTCTACCTTAATTGGCATCATAACCTCAACCCTGCATAATTGCTCAAAGCTCTATCTACATTTACCATTGTTCTAAGACACTATTCCCAGGGATTTCCACCAAGTGATGCTATTTAATACCTTTTCATCCCATGTAAACTCCTAATTCTCTTCATTTCTATGTAATATAGAATAAAATGATATACCATTTTCATTTTTTCTGGCTGACAAATTCCTGATTTTTCATTTCATCTAGGCTGATAATTATTTTGCTTATTCCTACTTTTCTACTAAGACACTGTAGAAGGCAGAAGTGTTTGCATTCCCAGCTTCACTTTTATCCAGACTCTCCTCCCCTCCAACCTCAACCTAGGTGACTTCTTATGTACAAGCTAGTGATCGATCACCTACTTCAACTAGTTTTAACAAAGCAGTGCTCTTCCATTTTCGATTAAGGCTAATTTCAGCCTTTGTGCTATAAATTTCGTCTCCTTACATACTTAGTAAATTTTGTTTTATGAATTATTTTGTCTCTTTGCCATTTTAAAATTCTTCTCTGCTGGGTCTTTTCTCTTGGTACCTACCTCTCCATTAGCCTAAAAATCTTTGACTCCATAAATCCCTTAGATTCACCTTACATAGGCATCTTTTTAAAAGCTAAAATTGAAATACTTCCAAAGTAGTTCACACTTTACTGTCTCTATTTTATTATCCTCTGCAGTCTCTTCAGTTAATTATGATCTAATTTTTATACTTTTCTCTCAATTCACAAAACTCATACCTCAATAATTCTGAATTTCTCTTTTTTCTTAACTGTTACACTGCAGTACCTTCTCGTTTTTCGTATCCCTTCACTCTATACTTCACTGACACTGCTGATCTCCATTTGTAAGTGGTTTCACTCATCAAGGTTTGGTTTTGGACCTTTTAGTTTTAAAGTTTGCACTCTCTCTCGGGGACCTCGTATCGGTGCTTAACTACCACTTCTGGAAGAGTGATTCTAACATCCTTCCCTTTGCCCTGTTTCTTGATCTATATTTTCAAATTTATGCTATATATCAGTGATCTGATTGAAGTTTGGGAGGTGTCAAAATAATTTTCTAAGTTTATCTTGGTGCCTATTCATTCCCAAACTTTAGGTTTTTATGAGTTCCCCAGTAATATTTTTTCTCATTATATCAAATCAGTATTTCAGTCTTCTTCAGTTCCTTTGTTCTTTATCCTTTGCCACAAAGTTTAGTCATAGCTCTCTCTCTCTGATAAAATGAATCTCATATTTCTGTTTTTTCCCCACTAGTTCTTATTGTTTTCACTCTAAAAGAAAATCCTATAAAATAGATAGTTATTGTGATTATTTAGAGAAGAAGAAAATGAGAACTCAGGAATGTAATTTACTTTCTAAGATCAAAATTAGTTTACAGGAGAATAAATACTTTAATTTTTTTCTGTGTGGGTTTTAAATTAGTACCTGGATTCTAAGTACTGTGAAATCAGAGAACGTGTCTGCTTTTGCACTTCACTGAATTCCTACTTACATCAGTCTGCTTAGCACCAGGAAAGCATGAACACGTGAGGCATGAAAGAATGACAGAGTCAGAATATAAAATATTTCTCTAAGTCGTTCATAGTGATTAAAGAATATACATACATTTGGAGGAATATACATACATGTGGAAGTAGAGCTAGAAAAGATGACATATCTGTCATCCCATCAGGAGTGTGATTTTTAAGGCAATGGGAGATGTTGATAATTTTTAAGAATGTGAGGATAACACTTGGATTTTTTTTTTTTTGTCGAAGTTCATCCTGGCTATATTATGAGAATGACTGGGGTAGGTAGGCTAACTAGGAAGTTGTTATTACTAATCAAATACTTGATAAGACTGTGAATTAAGGCAGAAATTGCAAGTTTGGAAGTAAGATTTGCAGGAGATTAGGAAACAAAATTAAAATTTCACAGCTGATTGAGAGCGAGAGAAATAATTAAGAGAAGAATTGGGTATGCTTATTATTTTATTCATCACTATGTGAAATACAGGACAAAGTTTAGGTTGTGGAAAAAGTAAAAGAAGTAATAATAACTTGGGATATTCAAATCTATGAGGTTTATAGAATGATCAAGTAAAGATATCTATTCAGTAGATGAATATATGGAACTGAAAATTAGGGTAACTAGAGTAAGAGCTGTAGATCTGATATACTCAATCATCTGTTGTCCCTCTTCCAGATAGCCAGTGTGTGTAGGATAACCACGTAACTAACCAAGGCCTTTTTTCGGAGACATTAATTTATATGAAAACCTGTGTGTGTGACTCCTCCAACAATTAATGAACACTTTTACAAATATCTATTATGTATCTATCTATCTGTCATCTATTATCTGTTCCTATGTAAAATAGGTCTATGTAGGAAAAATGACATACTTCTATATTTTAGTTTCTTTTCTAGCCTAAAAGATAGACTAATAAGATAAGAAAGATGACATTTTAGGAAGATAGTTTAAAATCCAAGAATGCTCAAATACTATTTTAAATACAGGGTAAAGGCAAAAGTAGGTTTATAGTTGTGAGTATGCAAAACCGTAAATCTACTTTTGCCCACCTCTGTATTATCAGATATTTTTAAAACAAATATAAAATTGGAAGTATTCAAATAAAACTTCATTAGAAAAAAAGGTAGTACATAACTACAACATTCTTTCTCACAAATGAATATATCTGACATTTAATTTTACTGATATGATACACTGGGGGAAAAAACGTTATAGAATATTTTTGCTAAAATATTTACATTGGCTTTAATCATCAGACAGATAAAGATTATTGGGTATTTATTGAAGTTTATGTAAGCCAAAAGTAATGGCAATTGCCAGCAAGCAAGATTTCAAATGCTCCTGAAAATAAGTTTTGTGGTTTATTTTATGCATTTGTGACAGAGGAGGGAATGTAAGGAAGGGTAGGTACATGAAGGTGGGGACAAGCAAGGTGTGGACTGGGTCACAGGACAGTTAAGAAGCTCTCTTGAGGGTGTTTCCACATTTCAAAGGTGTGTTAACACAAAACATGTACAAAAACAAGGGACAGGTCTTGCTTAAGACAAAGATAAACCTTTTACTAAGTTGCACCCTAGTCATAGGGTGCAACTACCCACTATGACGTGCCCAGATAGAAATTAATTTTTAGATCACCCTGTGAGGTTACTTTGCATATAACCCCTTTTTCTTCCATAATAAAATATTTTTTAAATGATGGTGTGGAAAGTTATGCCAAGAATGCTTGGTTGAAGTATTATTAGAACATTAGTTAATATCATTCACCACATTATCAAATTAAAGAAGAAAAATCAACATTACTATAAAAGGGTATGCAAACGCACAGTCACACACACTATAGATAAACTTATTTTATTCATTTCCATTAAAAACTCTTATTAAACTAGAAAGAGAAGGCAATTTCCTTAACCAGAGAAAGGGCATGTACGCAAACCTACAGCAGCTATCATACTTAATAGGAAACATTTAACATTGTTGACTACTGACAGTGAGCAAGGACTTATGATGATTAATAGGAATTACACAGTTTCTTGTCCTTGATCTTTTCCTTTTCAATGCTTTTTCAAAGAGTTGAGTGAAAGTGGGTAAGACAGCATTTCACACTTGTGTTAAGATTCAGAGTTTGGAAAAAAGGATGTAGTGACAGACAAGGGCAAAATTCCAAGTGATCTCAACAAGCAGAAATATTTGGCCCAAATGATCAAAGTAGAGTTTAATTGATATCTTTAATTAGGATTCAAAATCAATTATACACATACATTATGTGAAAGAATCTATTTAAGAGGTGATGCAAAAAACAAATTAGAAAAATGTAACTGCTACAAACTCAGTATGAGAGTTTCATAAACAATGTGATTAAATTACAAAGAAAAGGATAGAGAAAGCAAACTACTCATGATCCCTATTAAGAAAAGTGAGCTATTTATTTATTTATTTTTGAAGATTTTACTTATTTATTTATTTTTTCACAGTTTTTATTTATTTTATTTTTTAACATTTTTTATTGTTGTTCAAGTACAGTTTTCTGCCTTTTCCCTTCAACCCTCTCCACAACCCCAGCACTCCCCACTTCTCACCCCTGTTTCCACCCCCCGTATTGTCCATGTGTCCTTTATACTTGTTCCTGCAAACCCTTCACCCTTTTCCCCTATAACCCTTCCCTTTTCCCCTCTGGTCACTGT
>PVKM010015935.1:0-27471 GCA_004027735.1 Carollia perspicillata | reverse complement strand
ATAGAAATACTATTTAAATGGAATTCTAGCAGATTATATTTAGAATGCAGAATATGATCAATATCAGACCAATCTTGGGACTTATTGAATTGTAGGGAGAAAATGGACATATTTGCAGTTCCTAAATTGCTATGGTGTTGCAATTTTTTATTTTGTTCAGAACTGTTTCATTAAAAAAAAAAAAACTCCCTTAAAAAAAACATAATGATAATGTATTCTACATAGGCATGTAGAGATAATGCATTCTACATAGGCAAAAATGACAGAGAGTGGTACAATACATTGTATCACATGGAAAATGATAAAAAAAAACCCTGAAAAAAGTAGGTTTGCAACAGTAACTATAGTATAAAGAATATGCATGCACACAAACTCCTCAGTTTGCAGAGAAATGTAAAGTTACATTTAGAATATCCAAATTGCGTGGGTAGAAAAATAACAGCCTAAAACATGTGTCATACTCTTCTCTGCGTTCTCTTTCAGTATGTTGTAAAACATCTCATGGAAAGAAATACCTCTGCTTCTGGCCTACCAGTTCATCTTCCATGCTAATAAATGTTTAAAATTTTAAGCTCAAAAGAAAATCTATTTACATATAAGTCGATGAATAATTATTTCTGATTACTAACATTATGATGTATTCCTTTTTATTTTATTTGTTTTAGTTTATTTTCCAGAGAACATACATATTGTCTTTCAAAGGAGAGCATTAATACAAAATCAATTTCAGAATTTAAAGTACATAAAATAATCAGCAGTGCCTAATAATAAAGTGATACATATTTGTCGTTTAGTGAACTTTGGCCAAAGACCTATTGCATTTGGCCACATTTTAATATTGATAGGAAGTAAAAAATATATAGATTAAATCAATTTCTTATTATTTAAGCAAATCATTTAACTACATTGATAACGCATTAATTCTACTGTTTGACATTACATAAGTATTATTTTAAGGCATAGCTTGTTATGAAAATTTAAATTCAGATCTTCAATAGTAATAAAAATAATTATGTGTTAAATTCTGTGTTTCATGTAGTTCAGGAGAGTGGGAACGTATTATTAAACAAATGAAACTATTATAAATTATGAGTGCTATGACTGATTGACGTTAGGGGGACATAGAAGGTAGGCCTTAAGAGTTTAGTGGTCTAGAAGGGTCTTTTAAGAAAATAATCTTTAAGCTGAGGTTTAAAAATATAAAAAAAAGTTTAGAGAGAAAGGGATCTATTTGGAAAGAAAAATGATATTTTGACATTAGCCTTTGAGAGAAAAATTCCAGAAGTAGAAAAAAACCTTTTCATCAATAAACATATAAGTGAAACACATTGACCTAAAACAGAGGGTTAGAAGAATATCCTGTTCAGAGACACATGAAAAGATACTCAACATCACTAGCCATCAGAGAAATGCAAGTTAAAACCACAATAAGATATCACTTTACACCGGTCAGAATGGCCATCATAAACAAAGCAACAAACAACAAGTGTTGGAGAGCTTGTGGAGAAAAGGGGACCCTAGTTCACTGTTGGTGGGATTGCAGACTGGTACAACCACTATGGAAAACAGTATGGAATTTTCTCAGAAAACTAAAAATGGAACTGTCTTTTGACCCAGTAATTCCACTGCTAGGATTATATCCCAAGAACCCTGTAACACCATTTTAAAAGAACCTATGCACCCCAATGTTCATAGCAGCACAATTTACAATAGCCAAATGTTGGAAGCAACCTAGATGCCCATCAGTAAATGAATGGATCAAAAAACTATGGTACATGTACACAATGGAATTCTATGCTGCAGAAAGAAAGAAGGAGCTCCTACCTTATGTAACAGCATGCATGGAACTGGAAAGCATTATGCTAAGTGAAATAAACCAGATAGTGAAAGACAAATATCATATAATCTCACCTTTAACAGGAACCTAAGCAACAAAACAAACAAGCAAGCAAAATGTAACCAAAGACATTGAAATAGAAAACAGGCTGACAGTATCCAAAGGGGAGAGGGGAGGGAATTTCAGGGGAAAAGGGGAAGGGGTCACAGGAACAAATATAAAGGACACATGGACAAAAACTAAGGGTGGTAGAAATGGGAGGGAGGTGGGGAGCACCGCAGGGGGGTGCACTGGGATGGGAGTAAAAGACAGAAAACTGTACTTGAACAACAATTTAAATAAAATTAAAAAATATATATACTTAAAAGAAAGCATTGCTCTCTCTCTCTAATTTTATACAATCGGTATTCAATAATTTATATATATGGCATGCCTTTACAAGGTGGTATAATGACCCTATTGTTTCTAGTAAATGATTTCCTGTTATGTTTCTGCTTCTTACCCTATTGCCATAAAATCTGCACTATATGCTTGTAACTTTGTTTAAGGGGTGCTGTGTGTGCTTGTGTTTGTATGCATATATTATAAGTAGGAGGACTTATTTCTTGTCTTTTTATTTCTTAAGTTTCTTTATTGTGTGAATAAATGTTTCTTACCACAAAAGGTATATGAGTTGTACCTAATATGTTCTTTACTTCTTTGTATATGTAACAATGTTAAATAGTGTATCATTTAAGGCAAAGTAACAGTAACTCCAATTGTCTCTGTTTTCTAATAGGATACAATTATGTAAATGCCAGCAAAAAATATATACCAAGTTCTGTCGGAAAAAGCCATCCATTGTTAATATAATGAGAACAGTTTGCCAGACATCGATGTAACTTGACAGCCAAGGAGAGTGGACTGGAAAGAACATACATGAACAATGATGACTTCACTGTACTAGTCAGTGGGGGTGCTAGACGCCATTGAGTGAGCATGTGTACTATGTAGATTGTATTCAAAATGACTGAGCAATCAGAACAATAAATTTGCATCAAATTTCGTGTTAAGCTTAAATATGCATGCACAGAAACTATTCAGATGATTCAGAAGGCCACAGTTATGGGCAACTGGTGATTGCCAGCTTCATTATGATAACAACTCCTGCTCATGCATCATGCCTTGTGCAGAGTTTTTTCATGAAATATCAAATCACTCAGGTGACTCAGCCTCACTATAGCCCAGATTTGACACTCTGTGACTTCTGGCTTTTCCCAAAATTGAAATAACCTTTGAAAGGGAAGAGATTTCAGACCCTCAATGAGATTCAGGAAAATACGACAGGGCAGCAGATGGTGACTAGAACTGTGAGAAGTCCGGAGGTGCCCACTTGGAAGGGGACTTAGAGTCATTGTCTTACGTACAGTGTTCCTTGTATCTTGCATCTTCTTCAATAAATTTCACTATCTTTGATAGTACATGGTTGGATACTTTCTGGACAAACCATGCTGTATTTACTACTGCCCATCAGTTCCTGCTAATTGTTAAAGTCTGTACAAATAGAAACTCTGTGTGTTTGTGGGGGCTGGCAGGGGCAGGTGGGGAGTCTAAACAGTATCCATTAGCCCTGCATTCTTAGGAAGTAAGTGGAAGTTAGTCTTAGTTTTGTGTTTGCCTGATCCTACAACTGCTGGAGGCAAAGTTGTTACCAAAAATGGACATAGAGAATGAGGGCGATGTTTGTTAAAAGGTTTCTCTATGAATGCTAGAACCAACACCAATCACCATTTTCACTTTATTGAAGAGATCTTTAATTTCATTGTTAAAGAACCATATAAACCTAAAGAAATGAGACTCTATTCAGGTAAAGAGAGTACTACCTGAGTGAAAAAAAAAGTAAGTTGTCAATTGTTCTTAGTTCACATGGTACTTCCCCAATGCAGGATATTATTAACTCTTTAATACGCTAGGGGACCATTTAATATACTGAAGAACTTAATTTAATAGGACCTCAGGAACTTGAGAGCAATGTGCTCAGTGGGAGAATCTGGCTCATTAAGTTCAGTGATGCAGCACCCAAAGGTATTGAATTTTAAATGAATTCACAAACCTAATAAATCATCCTGGCTGACAAGTGAAATATAATTTGTGAAAAATTTATTACCCATGATTATCATGTATTAAACATAAGGCTTAAAATCTAAGCAAATATCATACTCCTGGTTGGATAAATACTCTAAATTGCAAGGAGTCTTTAATGCACTCTGATATCAAGCTGGTCATGGCAGAGTTTATATCTTTAATGAACATCAACTCAGTCTTCAATACTTCATCCTTTACTTGTCATTCAAAGTAGTAAACCCATCCCTAGTCATGTCACACATATCCTTGGGCTTTGACTTCTAAATCCATTCATCATCTCGTCTTCAGTGCCCACATAGCTTCCATTCTTGATGTAATGTCCTCAGTGTCATTTTATAGGGGATAACAAATAGCACAGGTTCTGTAGGAATAGGTTGTGTCCACACATAAACTCTAACTTCAGCCTTGTGGCTTATGTCTACCTGCCAGTGCAACAACACAATGCAAGGAAACATACTGTTTTAACTTCTTTCTTGACCAAAATGGGTTCCCCCTATCTGTGAAAGTGTACATTACCTACATCTTCAATCCTTTTTGTGCATGGTTAAAGACATCAAAATTCACAAAATAAAACCCTAATTTCTGAGACTTATTTTCAATTTAATGGCTTAGTAGAGTTCATTAAGCAATCAATCATTCTTCTTATTGAAATTCGCACTTTATCAATGCAAAAATGATAAGCATTTATTCTGCAGTATTCTATATAACCATACTAAATATAATTCAAAGCCTGGCCTTTAGCAAGTCAGATAGCAGAGAACCATTTCCATATTAAAACACCAGTTGCTAAAAATTCTAGGAAACTTTTTATCATCTATCCAAATTATAATTTTTAACAGTTTCCATATAATTGTTTAAAACTATTTAAATGACCCCAAAATGATTGAATCTCTTTGTAAAATTTACTGTGGAGAAATATCAAGCTGCTCTATAGAAAAAATATGAAACTTGATATTTATATTATAAATGACAGATAATACATACAAATATGAAAAGAAATGTGTATTTTAGAAAGTGTATGTATATAATTTTAAATGATTTTCCTTAGTTCTATAATTTCTATTAATACTAAATTAACATTGCATTCATTCATGTATTTGTAAATATATTTAATGTGTACTTTTAGCCCCTACTTTGTGCATCATGTACATAGCAATTAAAATCAGACAGACATTTTCTTGGGATCCTTACAATCCATTATAAGTATTTACATTTTATGTGGTAATAAATTCCATGAAAACAAACAAAAAATGACTAGAAATCAGGAAGCATGATAATATGTAGAATGAGAGCTTTTTAAACAGGGGAATGAGCACACGAAAAGGCTAAGAGGGAGGAATGTCTCTGGCATGTTCAAGAATAGCAAGGAGACTGCTGTTTCGGCAGAGGACAAGTAGGGCAGTCTGAGGAGACATGACATAAGTGAGTTGTGGCTGCATGAGGTCAGGGATCAGAGGACACTTTATGGGCTTGTTAAGACTTGAGCATCTATTCAGAGTGACATGGGAAACCCTATAAGGATATATGACAATTTCCAAGATCTAATTCATCCCTTTTTAAATTTAGCCTTTATTGTATTTTTTAATATTAACTTTTAATCCCATTGTACTCCCCTCCCCACAGTAATCACTGCTGTCCATGCCTAATCCCTCGACCTCCTAAGCACCCCCACTGGCTGGAGTGCCTATCTCCAACTATGAGTCTGTCCTCATTTTACTTGTTAGTTTAATTTGTTCACTAGATGACACATATGAGCAAAATCATATGGTATTTGTCTTTTTCTGACTGGCTTATTTCATGTAACATAATGTTCTCCAGGTCCATCTACCCTGTCACAAAAGGTAAAATTGTATTATTTTTTAAGGTGAAGTAGTATTCTATTGTGTAAATGTCCCATAGTTGTTTTATCCTCTCATCTTTTGATGGATTACTTCCATATTCTGGCAATTGTAAATAACTAATGCTGCGATAAACAAAGGGGTGCTTACTTTTTTTGAAATAGTGTTTTGGGTTCCTTCAGATATACTCCCAGAAGTGGGATCTCTGGGTCAAAAGGCATATCCATTTTTAATCTTTTGAGGTATCTCCATATTGCTTTCCACCATGGTTGCACCAGTCTGCATTCCCACCAATAGTACAAAATGGTTCTCCTTTCTCCATATCCTCACCAGCATTTGTTTGTTGATTTATTGATGAGAGCCATTTTGACAGGTATGAGATGGTGTCTCGCTGTGGTTTTTATTTGCATCTCTCTGAAATATGTTGGGCATATTTTCATGTCTATTGGCCACCTGTATGTCATCTTTGGAAAAGTGTCTGTTCAGGCCCTTTGTCCATTTTTTAACTGGGTTGCTTGTTGCTTTATGTTTTTCCTTTTTGGTGTTGAGTTTTGTAAGTTTTTTATAAATTTTGGATATTAATTCCTTCTGAGACCTATCAGTGAATATGTTGTCCCATTCTGGGGGTTGTCTTTTCATTTTGTTGATGTTTTCCTGTGCTGTGCAAAGACATTTTAGTTTGATGTAGCCCCTTTGTTTATTTTCTCTTTTGTTTTCCTATGGATATATATCCAATAAAGATCTGCTAAGAACTATATCTGCAATTTTGCTTATTATGTTTTCTTCCAGGATTTTTATGGTTTCAGGTATAACATTTAGGTGTTTGATCCATTTTGAATTTATTCTTGTGTGTGGTGTAAGAAGGTAGTTCACCTACTTTTAAACACTGTAATATAGAAAAATATACAAATGGGAAGGGAAAGCCAATAAGTTCCATTTGGTGGTTGTTTCAATCATCTCTGTAAATGTTTTTAACATGATTATAAGACCCAGGAGAGCTGGGATAGTTATGGTCTGTTTTCTACCTTTGTACCCATGACAGAACTGTGTCAGAGACATAGCCACTCAATCAACAATACCTTCTGCTGAGTGGATAGTGACTTAACTGAAGGTTATAATGTAGGGTGAAGTGATGGAGTTCTGCATGTAGTTTGAAGGTACAGGTAATTGTTTAGATAGTAGAATTTCATAAGTTGTTATAGAAAATAAAGATGAGTCTTTTGGATTAACTGGAAGAATATAATTGCCACTTGCTGAGATAAGGAAAAAATGTGGGAAGTGAGCTTAGGAACAGAGTGAAAAAATGGGTGTTGGAACCAATAAATTTTATATGTTTAACAGATTTCCAGATGGGAATATCAACTACAACACTGGGTATATACCAATGATTATATGTGAGAAATCTATTTATTTTTCATTGATCACAACAATTTTACATTGACCTCAGTTCTTCTGATGGCTCTGGATTTTAGTTTTCATCGTAATCTAGTAAAAAGCGATGGATAAAACCTGTTTAAATGTCACATAGGGTTTCAGCATGATGTTTTATAATCAGTATGCACTAGGAGCATCAAGCAGTTTATGAATGGCTTATGAGAGAAAAAACACATTAGCACATTTTATGGACACTGGGGGAAAAATGCCAAGAAGATAACTGGACAAACTGGGCACCGATGACAGTGTACAATCATGAAAGCCTATGTTCAAAGAAGAACAAACTGAGTTTGCCATATATATACATATACACATACACACAGACACAGATATATATGTAATTTTATTCTCCAATGACAATTTATGTCCAACACTATTTTGTACTAGTTTCGGGTGTACAACACAGTGTTTAGAATTTACAAAGTGGACCCCCAGTATTTCAGGTGTCCACCTGGCAGCATACATAGTTTTTACAATATTATTGACTATATTCCCTGTGATGTACAACATCCCATGACTATTTTATAACTATCAATTAGTACGTCTTAATCCCTTCACCCGTTTAACCCATGTCCCCAACCCACCTCCCTTTTGGCATGCTTTAAAAGTGATCAAAACCTCTCAAAATTTGAGCATAATAAAGCAAGTGGATGATGAAGGCCAATGAATTTAGTCAAATTACTAGTTTCATTTATTTTCTTGGTGATTTATTTCAAAAGTCCCATAATGTAACAGGCAAGCACTAAGAATTCAGTTAAAGTTCAGTTAATCATTCAATATGTATAATACTATCCTGCAAAAATGATGGTTAGCTCTGCATACTGGAGGCCTTTAATTATTACTTGTCTTTAAGAAGAAGATTTTTATATAAGGTCTAAAGAAATCCTGGTGGGAGGGAGCAGGGTATATAATTACCCTATCCTAACATACTAAAAATCATTGTTTTGGACTGTGTCTTAATGGAAGTATGCTATCAGGCAGACTTTAAGATCTAAAACCATCTCAATAACATAGAACAGTTATCATAAATAAACATCTATATAGTCAAATATTAACTTTCCATATCAACATAAACTACCCAGCTTCCAACATATGCTTAACACTAAAGTATAATACAAATTACATCTAAATTTTCCCAGTCTACCAAAATCTGCTGGTGAAGACCCTGGCTGAGAGTTTTGTCATTGCTCCTTTACATTCAAAAATAAATGTAAACTAATAGAAAACATTAACAGTAAAGGAAAAGAATGGGAAAGACCTCAAGGTCTGCTCAGTCATGATATCCATTAACAGTTTGACATATTATTTCTATGGGTAACTACTACATCCATTTAACCATGCTTAATATGCCTTAATGTTGCAGTAGATAGCATAGGAAGAACTCTGCGACTGCACTGCTGTTGCTGGCCAGTGGCTAGCTTTCTGGTTGCCAGGCAACACCTTTTAGCACTCAGGTAGCAGCTAGGAATGAGCGGCCAGAGGGGGAATGAAAGTAGTACCCTTACCGTTGCAATCTAACAAAGAACTGAATACAGGTGGCTAAAAGCAAAGGCACCCGTTGACCCAGGCATCCTGAGCCTAGTTCCATAAGGTTTCCAGGCATTCCAAACAACAAGATAGTGTAGCAGTGAGGGAGCCCTTGAACGTCTGTGTGTATCATCTCCACTAGCTGGGAAAAGGAAAATCTTGAAGCTGTGTATTCATCCCAAGGCCTGGAAGAGGGGAAAAGGAGATCTACAGCGCCCAAAGAAAAGCTCCCCTCAAAACTCTGGTTAACTGCCTGCCTCGTGTCACAAATGCAAAATGAACAAATAGAGTCTGCAGCAAGATAAGAATCCGGGCTAACAGAGCCCATACACACCTACCTTTGGGTAGTCATGTCTCCTTGAGGGAAAGCTGGCACCACCTTTACGCGACAAAGTGTTTAAGTCCCTCCCCACCACCCACCAAGCACAGAAGTTCTCAGAACCAAAGACTCCTCCCGTTTTGCTCACTCGGCCTCTGTCCACCCTGCTCTAGCCACTCTTGCTCTTGCCACCCTTGTTTTTGCTCTCCCACGAGAACTTAGCACTAACAAACTTTGCTTGCATGCTAGTACGCTTGCTGACATGTAACACTTTACTGCATCAGCAAGAACCAGGGTTTCTCCAGTAACATTAAGATCATTATAACGGGCAGTACTCATGACGATTGACATTTTGCATTATTTTGAAAGTCACACGCATAAAAGCTGCTCCAAATGTTTGTTTCTTGATCTTTGTTTTTATCAACGGAGATATTTGTAACTAATGTCTGTACTCACATAGATTACTATAAAATGAAACTAAAGCTACCCTAACATTCTGCCTAAAATAGCATGTTATCATAGAATAATTTATTTTATAAAACCTATACTTAAAACTGCCTTTCCAGTTTAACTATGTTCTCATATTCACAATGCTATTTATTTTAAAGTTCTTTACAGATTTTCATAGTAAATATTTAAAACAAGTTAATAATATCATGTTCTTCTGCAATGACAATTTCATAAAATGATTGAGACATATGGTACGCTTTTTATTGGATTCTTCTAATGCATATTTAAAATCCACATTTGCCTTTTTAACAACAATGGATTAGGTGCCATGAACAACCATCCAAATGCCAGAAAAAAACTTTAATAATAAGATACAGTTTGTTTGGTGATAATAATTCATCCAGTTCATCTGCTTAGCATATAAATTAAATAACATGTATCAAAATGATTAGTATAAATTGATTAGCTCTCTACAGACTTACTGCTACCATGCTAGGCTGTGTATTAGCATCTGTTATGAAAAAAATATTTCATAAAATCCAAATATTTATTTAGAATTATTTGAGCTGAGTTCTGGAACTTCATATTTAACATATTTTTGCTTCCAAAAATACTTAAAGCGGAAGTGAATTGCCATCTAAGATATTCATTTAAGCAAGGTATAGTTATAATTATTTGATATAATTTAATTTAAAACATATTTGAAATGTATATTCTTAATAGAAATCTTTAAACCTTTAGAATGATTATAGTTAATCACATAAGCCAGAAATTTTATTGTTAAATAAATCACTCGTACATTAATATTTTTAACTTAAATGCCTATTAAAAACTACAACTTTTATATAGACACCTTTGTGCAGGTTTTATGCGGACATACATTTTTTAAAGTATTTTATTTATTTATTTTTAGAGAGAGAGAGAAAGGGAGGGAGAAAGAGGAAGACAAATATCAATGTATGGTTGTCTCTCATGCTCCCCTTACTGGGGACCTGGCCTGCAACCCAAGCATGTGCCCTGACCAGGAATTGAACCAGCAACACTTTGGTTCGAAGGCCTATGCTTAATACAGTGAACTACACTAGCTAGGGTTTATCTCCTAAGATTTTTATAGCTTGCATTTTACAGGTAAGTTTATGACCATTTTGACTTAATTTTTGTGAAGCATGTAACATCTGTGGCAAGGCTCATTTGGTTGCATGTGGTATCCAGTCCATTCAGCACCATTTCGTGAAGAGATTTGCCACATTGGATGGCCTTTGCTCAAAGATTAGTTGATTACATTCATGCAGGTTTATTTCTGGGGTTTCTTTTTTATTGTACTGATATATTTGCCTGGTTTTTGTCAACACCACACTGTCTTAATTACTGTAGCTTTAAGCTACAGTAAGCCTTGAATTTGGATAAATTTCTCTTTATTCCTCAATATCGTTTGCTATTGTTGATTATCTGTCTATTCATATAATCCTTTGAACCAGTCTAATGCTATCCACAAAAGAACTTACTGAGATGGTCCATTTAAAAAAATCTGAAATCTATGGATTTTCTATCCATCTTTTTAAAATAATAAATGATATTTATTTTATTGGAATAATTTCTCCTTCTGTAAATTTTCAAGATAGTCTTAAAAGAAAAATCCTCTATCGAATCATTACATTTCCCAAAGGCAAAGTTTAAATGACATAGAAATACAATCTCAGCACTACTGATCCAACTACACCACTTACTTCTAGATTAAAAATATCTTAATACTGCAAAAGCTGTTTATCAGTATTCAGCTTTCAAAATCAACTTATAAGGCATAAAAGACCTGATTATGGTTAAAATGTTTTAAACACAAACCCTGTAAAATAACAAAAATCAGGAAGTAATGGAGCAGAGAGGGGTAAACGGCACACCATTTCCTATCATTTGAAAGCAAGTATGACGGCATGTGACCTAAAGTTGACAGAGCAAAAAACAGAAGTAGACTAAGTTTATAAAATTAATCACTATAAGAACAGAAAGCAGAAAATGGAGCAAATGTTTTCCTCTGCAGATTGGGATGGGTCAGCAAGCCCAGGACTTGCAGGCATCTTTCCCTTCTATACGGCTTGATTTTCTCAGGCAGCAATTTTCAACCAGTGTGCACCAAGAATTATTGAATCATGCGATACTTGACTAGTCAGGGCCACTGGCCTCTTTCACTTTGGATTGTCAACTACAAAAATGACAACAGTCAACACAGTAGCCAACCTGTGTGAACAAGTGAAGATTATACCTATTTTTTGACAGATTGGTGAAAAAATATATTTTTTGGTGTGCCACAGTATGTTAGTAGTTTATATGTGCCATGGGATGAAAAATATTGAAAATCACCATTTTAAGGAAATGAAGGCATTGCTTCTAAAATAAAAATACATTTTTCTATTATAATTTACATTCAATATTATTTTGTATTAGTTCCAAATAAATACATTAAGAAAAAACCTGAAGACTGAGGGGTCAGGTACTGGATGAGGGGAAGGTACACACAGCTGCTAAATCCGTGGCTCATGCTCCCACCCTGCAATTTCACCCGAAGTATTCAACAAGGCCTGGCTCCTACTTACTGCTGACAGTCTCCTCAGGAAAAGGGCAGCACGTGCATTTGCCCAGTACAGCATGGGCCAGTGCACACATTCTAAGTTTTCAATATGGAGGTTTTCAAATTCTGTTTTTATTTCACCAAACAGTTCCAAAAGTGCACTGCAAAGTGAGGAAGGCAGTTTAGAATCGTGTCCTTCTGACAGTTGTCTGCAGACCCGTCTTCTCCTACTCAGAACTGTTCCTTCTTAGAGAGGCTGTGAGGTGTGTACTTGTTCGGCTTGGCAAGCTGCTGAAAACTCCCTCTTTCTGCGGGCATCACTTCTACAGGGTGATGCCCAGGTCACTCCGGCAGTAAGCGCTCTTGTCCCAGTGGAGCCCACTGCCCAGTGCCTACCCAGCGCACACTGCCACGCATTGCTCCCCAGCCACGTGCATCTGGAACTGATGCAGACACGCGTCCCCATGACCTGGCCCACATTTTCTGCTTACTTTTTTTATTTCTGAAGAAGTTGGCATATTTGAGTTGTAGATCTTTCTGTAGGCTAGATTTTCTTGATTTTTTTTTCTGATTGCATATTCATGGTGAAATCCAATATGCTCTTTTGCTCTCAATATTTCCTGCAAATTGGCGGCTGGAACTAAAGTGTTGATCAGGCTCATGTTAAATGGTTTTGATATAACTAGCTAATACACACACACACACGTATGTGCATATATATTTAGTGTTGTGCTATTTTATTTAAAAAATCATATCTGTTCTTTCGCTCTTTATTTATTTATTTTTTGTTTTGGTATATGAGTGAAAGTTGATACTCATTGCCTACATTCACTTGCTCATTGAGGATGGTAAAATGTTGCCATTCAAAATATCTTTTCCTTTGAATTATTATTTCAATTTTTGTTGTTTTCCAAATATGAATACTGGCACTTTTTCTTAAAAAATGCATCCTTATCTAATCAATAAAATATTATTTTTTAAATGCAGGCATTATAATTACTTGAGTTATAATACCTAATTGCTAATTATTTCAAGGGTAAATTCTAACTCAAGATTTTCTTACCACTGCTCATGTATTGAGTTTAAAAATTGTAAGCTCCTTAGAAGCAGCTTCTTTCTGTCTCCATAGTGGACATCGTGTCCATTTGTGCATGGTGCTGGTAATCTTTTAATAAATGCATGATTTTTTAAGGTATCTGTAGAAATGACTGACTTAGAGAGCAAAAAGCCAGCTAAAATTAAAACTATTCATAAGGATGGAGTACTGGCTAAATGGGACAATGAAACACTGTAACAACAAAACTCAAGCTTCTTTCAAATTGAAAGCTCAAATGTCCATGGGAAAGCATTGTCTTATTAATTCAACTAAAGTATTCTTTAGGCAGAAATAATTTCAAGTTAGCACGCTATGCAATGTTTTATTTAACTGCTTCCAGTAGGGTTCTTTGATCAAGATTTGAAGTGTGTGAGATCCTCAACAGTGATGCTTGCTGTGCTGTTCCCCAAAAGTTCACCACAATGACACCGTGTACCCCTGACATACACTCCTGTCTGTTGCCATGAACATCTCATTTGCAGTAGAAGTTAATTAAAAGGTTTTTATGATGAGGATATGCATACTTCAAGATGAGGTCTGAGGTGGCACTGCTGAAGAATTTATGAATTAGATTTGTCTGCTGAGCTGCGGCAAAGGTGACAGCCTCCCAGTTTACAACCGTGTTTTTAATTTAGACATGCTATGCATGGCCAGAAACAGCAGCATTCATTTCCCTTTTACAAGCCTTATTACTTATGAATCATGACAGCAGCTTAGCTGCATGAATTTGAAGGGATGAGTAGATAACAATATCAAAACTGCTCAATTTTTTAAAAATCCTATTCTCCAAAGAAACAAAAGAAAAACAAAGTAGCATTTTCTATGTTTCCACATAAAAAATATATGGTGGTGTTGAAATATTTAGAAGGAAGTATATTGATGCTGGAACATGCTTTGGATGATGTCCTAAATTAAGAAGTGATCGTTACAGGTGGAGGAGTGAAAAGATGAATAGACAAACAAGTACAGGACGATGTTAATTCTAGGATCAAGGTAGTAGGTGTAGATTTTCAATACAAAATACCATGCAACTTTCTGTATGTTTGAAAACTTCACAATAAAATGTTGGGACATACAGGTTGAAATAGTACAGTTTTAAGGGGTATGTAAAAAGCATATGAAGATGTATTTCATTTCACTGTTGCCAATTTTCCTTTGGAAACTGAAGCATGTTGGGCTAAATTGCTAATGTGCTTTTGTTGCTGGTGGAAGTGGGGCTCTTTCACATGATTCTGAGAAAAGCATTTCACAGATCCACACACAGGAGATTGTGGTGTGACAAGATTTATTCAGGTGGAGAGCTGTCTCTGTGTCCTGTCTCTGTCTGTCCTGTTGTGGAAAAAGTCCTATTGCATCTTCAGCAAGACCAAAAACAAAGGCCAGTGTCCTGAGTTTCTGTTTCATAGTAAAGCTTAGTCTTTTGGAGCCCACGGTTGGCTTCCAAGTGGTCTCAGTCCCAATCTGAGTTTAGCATTGTTCTCAGCTGTGCCACTGTACCCTGGCTCCTGCCTGGACCTTGCACTTGGAGTCCACCTGGCTGATGCTGTGTGGCTGCTAAAGTTACATGGTTATGAAGGCAAGGGTCACCAGAGAGAGTTTTGTTCCCTAGGATTATATTATGGTGGCCTTGGACTGGACCAGGAGCCTTTTCAAAATAGCCAATTATCTTCCCAGGCTTTTGAGGGCTTCTGATGTGTCCACTCCCAGCCAACTGATTCCTTTCTCAGGTTAGACTGACAGGCCATATGGTCAAGCCCCTCCTCTACACCATTTTGAAGCTATTGTGCATGTGCTTACCTTCCTGTGCTCCCCCCCCCAACAAACTGCTACTGGAGTGGGGGAAGGGAGAAGTGTTAATCCTTGGCAGGGCAATGCTGTGAACACATGGAGTGCGCAAAGCTGTAGCTTCCTGGTAAAGCAAATGGGCCTATGTTCCCTGGTTGGTTGTGCCCAGCAACGTCCTATTCCCTTTGCCTCCTTACTTGTTAATAATTAGTTTACTTTCTATGGTAAGACTCTATTTATATTGCTAAGTATTTGGACATTGGCACTCCTATGTATTGAGTAATGCTCTGAAAACTGCTCTCTGTAGTGCTAACCAGTTCTACTCATGATAGGTAGTTGAACTTTACAGGTAGCATGGTAGATCCATTGATCATACAATCTTCCATGTTTATGACTAAATACTAGTCTAATCTATAGTATACTAACCAATCCCAATAACAATTAATGTTAAATTGCTTTCCTTTGAGTATTAATTAGTTATCCTAAGCTACTGATGCACATAAGCTGTCTCTTGCATTTTTCTCGTATTTTCACTCATTTGTGATAGTTCATACCATTCTCTATTTTAAAAATATCACTACAAGCTTATCAACAAATTCTAGGTAGTATACAATATCAAAAGGGATGAATCAAATGTTTGGAGATGGCATGACGTTCCATTAACAAATAATACATAAGAACTACTAAGATGATATGCTGTGTGGGACTGAGAAATACTGAATGGTCAGGCTCTGGGAGCCCAGAGCTCTCTGCACAGGAACATGCTTCAGGCAAGGTTGACACTTTTATGAAGACAAAATGGTGCCTTGAAAAGAAAAAGTCTACCAAGTTTTTCAGGAAGCAAGGTAAGGCTTACAGAATTTGAGGCAATACAGTGTGCTGTTTAAGCAAGTCTCTTGGGTCAGAAAGCCTAGGCTCAGCATCCTCTTGTGTGTGGCTCAGAAGCTCTGCGGCATATCTGAGTCCCGGAGCACCTGTGAACCTAAGTTTTCTCATCCACAAAGTTGAGTAATAGTACCTTATATTTATCAGGCTTCTCATAAATTATCAGGTAAAATTACATACACTTATATTCTATAATGCCTGGAAAATAGTACATAATCAGTAAATGATCATTGTTATTAACACTTCTTCAGTAATTGGCAAAGGTGGGCATTCAAAATTAGGTCTTGCTTCTTTAAAAGTAAACAAGTCAGGTACCATTTTGAATTTGGAGAATGAGAAATATATAAATTTAGATTATTTAATACAAATACATTTTGTAGCTAAAGGAATGGAAAATCTAAAAAAATATTTATTTATTTTTAGAGAGAGGGGAAGGGAGGGAGAAAGAGAGGGAGAGAAACATCAGTGTGTGGTTGCCTCTCACATGGCCACCACGGGGACCGGGCCCACAACCCAGGCATGTTCTCTGCCTGGGAATTGAACCAGTGACCTTTTGGTTCACAGTCCATGCTCAATCCACTGAGCTACCCCAGCCAGGTGCAGGGAGCTGTTTTAAAGAATATATTGAAAAAATGAAGGTTGCTGAATTTATATTTAAAATATTTTTCTTTGGAACCATATTAGCCATGTTAAAAATAAGATATATTTTATAAGCAAAATAATAGAGCAATAATGACATATGTGTTTAATGATTATCTGTATAGAACTGTACATGCATTTTTAAAAAATAAAAGAAAATGAACATTAAAGTTAAAAATAGTTACTTCCAGGAATGGGGATAAAATAAAGACAGTCTTATAAAGGTAAGGTAGCCTGGTAGTCTTATAAAGGTAGTCTTATAAAGTCTTATAAAGGTAGGGTAGATTTAACCAAGGCCATTGCCCCTAGAGATGGCATATACAAACTATAAAAGTGAATCTTTAGAGTAGAAAATATACATTTTACATACTTGCAATTAGTTTGTAATAATATATTGATATATAGTACTAGTAGGCTCTAAAGTGCACCAGAATTTCATAAAGTATTGTTTGCTAAAGCACCAGTTTTGATGGAATAGTTATTCACTTGGATTATTCCTAAGGATATTTTTAATGATTAATGTTATGTCATTGTTTTATAAACCAAAATAAAATAGATGCCAGGAAAATATTTTAAACACAAATATAGGCATAAAGAATATATTATATATTTTAAAGGTGACATATGTTGGATACTAGAAACTAAATTTTATTCTTAAAGGTAGGAAGAAAAAGACATATTATAAAACTAAAGAGAACATATGCTTTAGTGTTTTTTATGCATAATTATAAGCTGTATAAGCTAAAGGAGTAAATGATAAAATCTTCCTGACAGTAGCAGGTTGAAAGACATGAAGTACCCTTCCGCCTCTTGGCTATTGTGAATAATGCTTCAGTGAGTACGGGAATGTAGGTAACTCTTCCAGACCTTGGTTTAATTGCTGTTGGACAGACATCCAGAAGTGGGATAGTTGCATCATATGGTAGTTCTATTCTAATATTGAGTTTTAATTTGTTGAGGTAACTCCATGCTATTTTCCATTGTCTATGTAATAATTTACATCCTCACCAACAGTACACATGCGTTCCTTTTCTCCACAGCCTCACCAACACTTTTTATCTTTTGATAAACGATACCCATCTTAACATGTGTGAGACAACATCTCACTCTGCTTTTGATTTGCATTTCCCTGATGATAAATGATGGCAAGCACTTTATATGTACCTGTTGGTCCCTTGACCTATTCCTCTTATTTCTTACTATGTAAATAGAGTTTGTTTTCCTTAATAAATTATTCACCTCAAAGACCTCTCCTTTAGGGTTTGCTTTTAGATAATCAAAGTTACAATAACCCCCAATGTTAGAGGAAAAAATTCAGTTTCTTTCCCAGAAATGTAGGGATTTATGAAAGAGTTACCTACTAGAATCATTAGAAGAAGATAATGCCTTGGTCATCTGAAACTTTACAAGATCATTTCCTGAGGTTACTCTTTCCAGTGTAGTGCCCTAAACTGATTTTATTTAAAGTTTGCATTTCTTTAATAGTCGCTGCAGAATTTGAACTAACGCAGATAGGGAGTTTGAGCAGTGATTTCAGCAGATCAATTTGACTCTGTTACATTTCCAGTGAAGCATATGTGCAGCGCAGTCGAGGATGAACAAATCCTCACTCCACTAAGAATTTGCAGCAGTAATAAATAAAGCATATTAAATCTTATAAATAATGTTGATAAGTATTTCCACTTAGACGTAAATCAAATTATGATGTCTATCCACAGTGTGAGTATCGTACAGAATAGTTTCACTGCCCTAAAAATTCCCTGTGCTTCATCTCTTCGTCCTGTCCACCCTCACTCCAGAACTAGCAACTGATGATCACCCCGAATGCCATATATTTGGAATCATACAGAATATAGCTGACTCAAGTTGATTTTCTCTTAATAATATCCATTTACGATTTTCTACATTTTTCATGGTTTGAACACTCATGCTTTTATTTTATTATGAGTAATATTCCATTGTATGAATTACCATACCTTGTTTACTCTTTCAACTATTACATTTTTATTGCTTCCATATTTTGAAAATTATTAATAAACTTGCTATGAATATTTGTGTGCATGTTTTTGTGTAATACACTTTAAAGTCATATTAGTAAATACTACAGAAGACAGTTGCTGGACCATATGTTAAGAGTATATTTTGTTTTGTTAGAAAATGTCAAATTATCTTACAAAACAACTGTCTACCGAAGTAGCTATATCATTTCAAATTTAAAGAAAAAAAACCTAAATCTTATGTTTATTTCAAACATTTAATTAGAACAATAAACTACAACAACTTGAGATTTCACTAATCTATATAATGTTTTAGTAAAAATACATTTTAGTGAACAGCTTTTTTAAGATGTAAAGAAATAAATACTGAGTTTTTGCCCATGTAGTTATATCAGTTCATCAGCTCCATCACATTTTGGAAATAAATAGTTTCTTTGAATAGAGCCTATTAAAATATGTGAAGTCTTGATTTCTGCTAAACATGTATTAAATGTAACATTCGTTATTCATTTTAAAGAAATTTCAGTGTTTCTAAATGTATGTGTGCTTTAGTTCTTTAAAAATTACATGAAATATTTTTAAGATGAAGAATTTCAGAAAATTTAAGAAGTTTATCGTTATAACCCAAATAGAAGCCACTAAAAGTTTACAAAGGGTAATTTTAGGAGCATAGGACAGTCACTACTGGTAAAGAATCGAGCTTGTGAGACAATTAGATTCCAATAAATCAGTTTATAATATTACTTGTCTCTACTTTTAAAACTGTTTTTTTTTTCCTAAGAAATTCTATTATATCAATGTTTCAGGTTGTAGAAATCTTTTGATAAGAAGTAAGGAAGTTGAGCCAATAAAATTGGTAATTTTCAGTCACACAGTGTTTGGGACACAGGAGGTCAGGGGAATGTTTCACTTCAGTTTTAGTTCTATCTGTACAAGTCACCCACTTGCCCTTCTTACAGTGTCATCAAACACTGCAGAGTTTGATATCTTACAGTGATATCTTACAGGTGATATATTACAGTGTCATCAAACACTGCAGAGTTTGATATCTTACAGTGATATCTTACAGTGTCATCAAACAGTGCAGAGTTGGAACTTCAACAGACACAAAATGAGAGAATGCATACCATCAGTTCAGCAGTGAACTTCTTTTTCTTATTACTGTTTATTTCTAATTGTGCAGATTCTGGTTGATGACTGTCCTATCAGAACTTTTAAGGACTTCTAAGGTAAAACTTTGGACCCTAATACCTGCATGATTTCAAAGTGCTTTTTATATACAAGGTGACATTGGATTTTTAAATATATTAGTCAGCATATATTAAAAATCCAATGTGTACTATTAACAGACATTAAATGAATGAATAATTTGTTGTTGTTTTTAATGAAGACAACAACAAATGAATTAAATGAAGTAATGATTTTTTATAAATCATTATTAACCTTTAATTATGTGTACTTATGACGTGGGCACCAGTCCGCAGTGCCTGCAGCATCATGGATGAGACATGAGACTAATTCACACGGACTACTGAGTCCTGTTGGGGGAAAGGGGACGGCACAGCTACTCCCTCAAGGGGGAAGCGCCGCAAAGCGGCCTGGCCTCTCTCTCAAGGGGAGAGCGCCCCACGCCTCTGCCTAAACAAGCTTTTATTTATTTGTTTATTTGTTTATTTATTTGTTTGTTTATTTATTTATTTATTTATTTATTTATTTATTTATTTATTTATTTGGTGCAGGAATTCAGGTACAACTTATTAATCATTCTCAGGCAGTAAGGATAAGGCAATAGATAAGGAACCATTAGGGCTTATTCTGAGTCAGGGTCTGTCAACTAAAAGGCTATAAAACTTTGGAAAGTAAACTCGTTTCCTGCTCAGGTTTTTAACTAAAAGCCTTAGCAAAGCAAACCTCACAGGATTTTACATATCCTTTCTCAGGACTGATCACCAGGGAAACCTGCTCTTTCTGGCACAGGGCTGCACTGCCCTCTGTCATTGTTTCAGGCTTCAGTCAGGCAGAGGAGGCAAGGTAGCCAAGGAATTATCAGAGACTTCTCTAGGACTCAGGGGAGTCAGGCTTCATCAAAGCTGAGGGGCAAGAGTCCAGCACTCCCTTTCTCCATAGCCCCCTAAGTCCTTCCCTGGGGCCTCTACATGATCATGACTGTCTTAGGTCATTCCCCCCCTTGGGGAATCTTACCCATCATTGGCTAACTGATCAAGCATTGGGGGCCAGTTATAAAAAAAGGAACAGAAGCAGCGCTCCTTCCAGGGAGACAAACTGTGTCTCCTTAGTGGCTTATGGTCCAAAGGTCACTCACTCAGCTTTAGCTATGGGGGTTTACGGCTCCTGAAACCAGGCAGGGGAGTTCCCAATATATTTATACAAATTTATGTTTTGGATGGTTTTGCATGGTTTTATTGTTTTCAAGATTATCAGTTCATAAAGATATATGATGTCAGAAGCATATAGGAAAAACTACAATTTTTATTCTGTCTTCTCTATGTTCAAACTAAACTCACTGAAACTGATAAGCTTCAAGCCACATCTGGCTACTAAAGTTGGGTCATGTGAAGGTAAAACATAATTTTTTAAATTATCTTTAGAGTGACTAATTGTGGACCAAACATATCAAGTCTTCTAAATGATTTTTCCCTCTGTACCTCATTTATAGGGACATATAATACTTAATATGAGATGATATAATGTATGACTACACATAATAAGATAGATTAAAATTGTCCCCTACTCTAAGAAATATGTCAGAATAATATCAGATGTTGATAGCCAACAGCAGGTTTGCCTCTTTCTTACTGTACCACAAAGAAGAAAACTATTATAATTTTTAAAGTTTGTGGCCACATTAACATGATATAGCTTTATCACATATGGCTCTCAAATATTGAGTAGTGTCAATAAATCCTTGGGAAATATATTTCAAGTTGAATATACTGTATATAAATCTAGAGCTCCAAAGAACAGTCTATGGTGAGGTATAGTTTTGGACACATTTGGATACTTTGGATTTTAGTGTCAGTGTTATCCATTTTGTATAATAATGTAGGGAAAATTACTTACTGTAAAAAGAAAACAATCTCAAGATTAAAATTCCAGTGAATTGCCACTTGTATGTGCAGATACAAGAAAGAAAACCAGAGAAAAAACTTAACAACTTAGAATAAAAACATAGTAAAGTCAGAGAATTCAAGGGAGTAGAAATCTTCTAGAAAGAAAGATCCAATTTCTAAAGAATGCAGATATTCTGATTAGTAAAGGAAGATTTGTATATATTGGATCTATTAGAAACTAGTAATTGCCAGACTATTTACAATAGAATAGTGTTATTCATAACTCTATAGGTGTAGAAGTAGCAGGCTGAAGGGAATACTTGTGGCCATAACTTTCTCCATGAATTATGAAGAGGTCTTCCAAAAACTGAGAATGAAGAGAAAGCTGGAGAAGGAGGAAGGTTTATGCAAAGGTCTGGGTTAGCCCCAAGGGTCATGAGAAAGGGATGTGTCAAAAATTCATCAACCTTTAACCTTCATGTAAATTTGGTAACAACTTTGTGTCACATACATGGCAATCATTTTTGCATCTCTTCTTCCCATTTTGACACCATTTCTTATATTTGTAATTAAATTTTACTTATTTCCAACTAATAAATCTTATTTGTAGATGTGTGATTGATTTCCTCCAAGACCCTTTCTGATTCCCTCCTATTAAGATGTGATATCATCTTCCTCTGAAGTGTAATAATAATGCTACCATAAAGCAGTCAGAGCACTGGGGAGTGTGCCCCATTGGCCAAGATGGCAGCAAGGGGGTTGTTGTACTGAATACTCAGAAAGCTAGAAATCTGGTCCCAAGCACAGAAAAACACACCAAGATAAATGGATAGAAAAAAAGGCCTTCCAAAAGACCTTCCTCTCTCACAACACCCATAGCATATTAAAAACAGGACCAGGGGAAAGCAGGCACATGCATCTTAGAATTCAAAATGGCAAGGGGAGATACTGAACCTAAGAGGACTGTCAGTCTAGTCCAGGGAAAGGAGGGATTGATTGGGAGGCAGGCCCTGTGAAAGTTTGGGAACTTGATTGGTCTTTTTGAGAAAGCACCTGGTCCATCCTAAACCCAAGCTAATACAGTCCCGGGAGAACAAAGAACTCTCTCTTGTCCACATGGTGATGTACTCACTGGTGCATGTGCATGCTCTCTTGCACTCTCTCATAGGGTACACAACCATATGACCCTGGCAGCCCCATGGCCCAAGGCCATTTGGCCTCCACATACAGCTCCAGGAGGGAGCCTGAAATAGAGAGCATCTGGAAACAAGCTAAGCTACCTAGATGAGGACTAAGACTGCTTAGCAACACCTGTGGGCTCCCAAGGGCTGTACTTTAAAGTGGAGCAGAAACTCTGGACACTGACTTTTGTCTTGGCCTTGCTGAGAACATGGTTGGAGTTTTCCCCTGGTGGAAAGAGAAGGTCTTTGAGATGAGAGTCCATTATTCTCTCTGATCATACAGCAGCCCCCCAAAAACCTATTTTCTTTTGCTCCAGAATCTGTCCCACTAGTTTGGCTTTTGTAACTACAGGCAGCTGACCCTTCATTTTTGTTCAGTTACCAAAACAGTACTTTCTACGATATTTTTAGCTCTGTTGATATACCCCTAGAATATTTCAAGTAGCAAAGTGGAACAAAATTGGTATCTTATCTTTCCATGCTCTAGGCATTGAAAGCAACCCAATCTTACTCTTAGAAATAGCCCTCTCCCATCCATTGAAACAATTTTAAGATATAAATTTTGAATTGAAAATTGGGCCATTGTTCATGAATCACCAGATACCTTACCATGGCTTAAATATAGTAGTAAAGATAATTAAGGCTATATGATTTTGAACTCAAAGAAGTAAAAGAAAGAAAGGTGTGAAAAAATGCAATGGAGAAAGGAAAAGTGATGTGAATACTGTTGAACCCAAGGCAGTTTTTAATTTGATTTCTAAAAATTCTAGTGTAGGCTTGTCAATACATACATAACTAAAAGATATAATTAAAAATATGGGGAATATGCTCTGGAAAGAAAAAAAATATATATATATACCAAAAGTATATTCTGTCCAGAAAGATATCCATCCATGCAATCAGCTGCCCCATAGTGTATTGCTGAATCTCATCAATGGACTGAAATTTCCTCCCTTTCAAAGATGAATTTAATTTTGAGAAAGTTCAAAAGTCTCAGGGTGCCAAATCTGGGCTATAGAGGGGCTGAGTCACCTGAGTGATTTGATATTTCACCAAAAACTCTTTGAGACATGATGCATGAGTGGGTACATTGTTGTAGTAGAGCTGCCAATCACCAGTTGCCCATAGTTGCAGTTGTTTTCATCATTTTGCATCTCTCAACTGAGAAAGAAATTGAGGCAGTACTCATTAATTGCTTAGTTTGGTGGGGGGCGTACTCATGGTGGTCAACACCTTTCCCATAAAAACATAAACAGTTAACATGGCCTTGGTCTTGCTGCAACTTTGCCATACCTTTTACAGGCATGGAGAACCAGGTAATTTCCTTTGGGACGACTGGGCCTTTGCTTCAGGATCACAGCCATGGACCCATGGTTTATCTTTGGTATGCCCACTTGAGGAAATCTGGTTCATTGATAGTGGTTTGAAACAAGTCATTAGTAATTGCAACACCATGTTCCTTCTGCTTTGGGAGCAGAAGCCATGAAACAAATTTTGCTACAACATGTTTCATGCAAAGATCCTACATAAAAATCACAGAAACAATAGTTTTTGGAATCTCCAGATCAACTTCTAGTTCTCGTATTGTCAGTTGCTGATCTTTGTTGATTGCAGCCCATTCACGTTTAACATTCTCACATAGTCTGCTTATTGCAGGCTTTCCAGAATATGGATCATTCTCAATAGATTCTCAACCATTTTTGAATCATTTCTGCCACACTTTCATTTGAATTACACTATTGTATTGTTCCTGAAAGACTTCTGAATCATCCAAATAGTTTCTGCAAAGGAATGTTCAAGCTTAACTCAAAATTTCATGCAGATTTGTCGTTCCACTCTCTCAGTCATTTTGAATGTGACATCCACACAATGTACATGCTCACTCAAAGGTGTCTACTGCCTCCACTGACTAGTACAGTGAAGTCATCATTGTTCATGCATACCTTGAGCATATTCCTGCTCATAGTCTAGTCCAGTCCACTCTCCTTGGCTGCCCCATTACATACATCAATGTCGTGCAAGCATTCTCTTTATATTAACAATGATTAAACTTTTTTCAAACTCCATATATTCATACTTTATAAATATAGGCTACATTTATATATATAGTCTGTACAGAGAATATATAAAATACATATATTTTTATGAGAGATCCATGAAGTTTATGCTGGGTTCATGGTTATCTGGCTGCAGATGAGCATCCTCAGTGAGTATGCAGTTTGGTTCAGATTAGGATGAACTAAAGTGGGTTTGTGGCTGTAGTTACATATACTTAACCACATTAAAGAAATCAGTACACTATCTCTAGCACATGGTTGAATTCAGGCTTACCACATGAGCACCAAATTTTTCCATTTCCCATTAAATACTATTATTTTTCTTCGGTTGGTCTCCAGATTGCTAGTAGTGGGGTTATTTGGGTTGGGGAAATTTATAATTTAAATCTTGAGAACTGGTAGCAACCTATTTGAAACACAGGATCTAAATTGCAAATAGAAAGACCAACTAGATGCTGCTAAATATTTATGTAATGCTATTCATTTTCCTAAAAATGTAGGTGCCTATGAAGTTGTGGCTCCTAGGCAACTCCACCTGTGGAAGATAATTGCGGTTCTCTTGCTGTTTTTCATGGTTCTCTGGGGTTATGTTTATTGTTAAATTCATACATTTCTTAATTGGATTTTAAAGATACTGGACAGAAGTACTTTCTCCGAGCACAATCCATTTGATACAGAGTGTGGACTGTGTCTGGGGTTTGCCTGCTTATATAAAGCTTTAGGCCTTCTCAGATTATCAACAAATAAAAATTTAATATGAAGTTTTACCAGAGAATCTAAATAGGAAGCAAAGGTGTCCACTTTATTATAATCTCACCAAGTGAGCCTGCAGGGGGCTTATTCACATAAACTTAGGTCTATCATCTCAGTTATTGAAAGGCCAATGGCCTGAATAATAGGATTATCCATTAGCCACAATCTGAGGATATGTATGAGTAAATATTAAGAAATATATGCATATGAATTATATATACATTATATAAAATATATAGAATATATATAAGCATTATAAAAATATTTTTTATCAGACCTAACAAGACCGATTCATCATCTCCCAAGATCCCAAAATCAATACTATTTAAAAAGACCACATAATTGAAATATTTTCAAGGAATGATTGCACAGTTTTTAGATAATCATAAGGTGTAGATTCATGACAACTGCTGGCACTGTACTGGGTTACTAGCCAATGTCAGAAGGAGTGATGCCAGGCTGTGGAATGAGACTTTTCCCTATCTGGCATGTGCCATATTCAGTAATATTGGAGTTCTCATTTTCTGATCAGCCCCTCCTCTTTGATCTTACCTCTTAGGCTAGTGCAGTGTCTCTGCTTATGTATTATCTGGTCGGTGCAACATTTCCTGAGCACCCTGTGTTAAAAAGCAATATCTCCTTCTTATTATATTCAACTTAATTACTCTGCTTAATTTTTCTTTACGGTATATAACATCTGATGTATGAATTTATTCTTTTGAAAACTTTATTGCCTATCTTCAGTTAGAATACAATCTTGAGAATTGGGTTTTAATTGCTCATGATTTTGGTCTTGATTCCTAGAACAGTACTTGGAATATAGTTAGTACTTTATATCTTTAGAATGAGGGAATAAATGAAGCCAGAATGGGAGGCATGCTTAGGCTATAAGGCACCCCATTGTTCAGAACTTATATTCATTTTGATGTATTCTATTAATATGAAGTGGAGGAACAATTCTACTAGATGTGAGATTTCCAGAAATAAAATAAAGTAATTGTTTTCTAAGCAGTATTCTTGCTGTTTAGGAGACTGAAGAATAAATGCTTTTGTCTGTTCTTGAGCAAGTTTGCCCCAAATTGCTGTGGCTCTATTGTCTAGGAGAGTCTCTAGCTTATTTTCTACTTAATATCCTATGATCTTTTGTAATAAAAATCAATAAATAAAGACAGAGCTTCAAAAGCAACTATTTCATAATTACTTTAAGCTAATATGGCATCAGTATAATGAGTAACTTTAGCATTTGAATTAGGTTTAGGCCACCTGTTTTATGTCCACCTTACTGAATTATGATATCATGCCAAATAATTTAAATACCCAGGTGGCTGAACAAACAATAAATCAAACTGCTGGCTCTGAAAGAAAAGAGAATTTGCTCTTGATAACCAGCATTAACAATGGCTCATAAGATCATGTAAGCCAAATCAATGACTGCACACTAATCAGGAGTAATTAGGAAACATCTTTCAATGGAGAAATATGGTCTGTCACAGTTCTCATCTAATTGTGGCAACCTTTTTTAAAGTTTGTAAATGATTCTAATAACATTCAATAAATAATGGCCAACACTCATCGGATTTTTGCACTAGTCTAACGGAGATCATAATTAGGATGATATTGTCATTGGCTGTAACCTACCCCTCTGATTTTCATATTGACAGTAGAACTTTACTTATCCTCCCTAAAATACGGAAATCATGATTTCACGTTTATGGTTTTATTGTGGCCGCATGACTTTCGGGACCGTCATTTTGATGTGCAAAAAAGTCTCCGCCCTGTGTTACTTCTTCCTTTCACACAAGAACTTCTCCTCCCCCCAGAATCACAATTAACCAACTGCTGTGTCTCTTTACAGATGGGGACAGCCTCAGCAGAAAGTCACCTTGGTTCTCTATGTCCAACTTGGACACAG